>LDAU01000176.1:0-312555 GCA_001447515.1 Pseudocohnilembus persalinus
GGTTTTTCAACTCTTTAATTCCTTCACTTATATACTTAACATCTTAATCAAAAATCATATTATTTCTAATTAAATCATAAAAATAAAAACAATTAAAGTAAAAAAGTTCAATATTAGGAAAATATGTTTAGCTACCTTAAATCTATGTTCAAATTGGTAAGGTTTTTCAACTCTTTAATTCCTTCACTTATATACTTAACACCTTAATACACATATAGAAAATTTTATTTTTATAAGGTAGCAATTTTTACTTTAACATTTTGTAATAATTTTTTAAGAAAATAATTTCCAATTCTTCGAGATTTTTTGACTTGGTATTCTATCTTTCTTGTTATATTTTAATATATACCGATTATTTTTAGATATATTTATTAAGTTTATTTTATGTTATTAATTCTATATAAATTTTTTACTTTTGTTTGTTTTAGAATTAAATAAAATTAATTTATTTAATATTATTTTAAATCGTTACTATGATAATAATATATATTGTTTTCTTTAGATATAGATATATATTTATTATAAAAATTATTATATAATTATTTTTATTTTGCTAAATTATTAAAATAATGAATATGCATAAAATTATTTTTTATGACATTTTAATAATTAATCAAATTTCATAAAATAAATTTGGCTCTAATTGAAAGCTCATCCAGTCTTTGATCTTAGATAATGACTATGGTCTTTCAAATAATAATAAAAAATTATACATAATGTATTTTTTTACTTAATATTTATAAGTAAGGGTGGCACACCCCCAACTATTAATTGATGATAAAAAGAAATTGAATTTAAAAAGTTGTTAATTTGGGGGTTTAAATCACGAACATGATTATCATTGGTATAAGTAATTTTAAACATTCAAATTTTTTTACAAATTTTAAAAATGACTGTAAAATTAAAAGAAAAATCAAAAATAATATATATACATAAACAATGTTTAAAAATATTAAATTTCAATATTTTTTTATAGCTCAAAAATTACTCATTAATATTTACCAAAAAAAAAAAAAATTCTAAAAATATATATATTTCCATTATTAATAGTAACTAAACTTAAAGAAATCTATACCAAATATCAACCAAGATGCTGTTTTTAAGTTATATATATATAATTAAATACACTTACTAAATGGTACTATGTTATTTAAATAAATATAAAATTACTTATTAAAAAATATGGAAATTATTTTTTTGCATTTTAAATATGGTTTTATATGAATAAGTTTATCCTTATAGATAATGAATTTTTTTATAATATATCTGTCAAAAATTATCAAATTAATTTTAAAATTTATTTTTAATTAATACTTTATAAAAATTTATTAATTTTATATAATGTATATAAAAAGTACAGGTTTTTCTGGAATGTGAAAAAAAATCGTATTTTCTCTAAATCATATTTAATTTTGTAAATTTTTACTAATATTTTTATATGTATTTCATAAATAAAAATTATTTAATAAATTACTTATGCTATTTTTCCAATTGGAATTTTAAAATAAATAAAAAATATATTAATTGAATAAATAATTTTCATTAATTATTTTTAAAAAATTTAATAAATACTGTTATTTAATAGCTACTTAAGTTACTCAAATAATGTTTATATATTAAATTCTACCGAAATCATACAAATTATATATGATAAAATTTTATCCTATGATTTACAAAGAAATTTGGTTTACTAATCTTAAAATTATATAATATTTATGATTATATATAAGAATACTTATTAATTAATTTTTGATTTTATATAATGTACAATTATCGAAATTAAACCGATTATAAAAAATAAAGGTATTTTCTTAACAATTGAAAAAATCGTAATTGTACATTTTTATAGCGTAAATTTTTAAATATTGGACTATGATTAATTTAAAAAGTCATAAGTCAAAATAAAAAAAACAAAAATACAACAGATTAAATTTCTTAAGTATATTAAATAAATAGAAAAATATTTTAAAAACAATTAAAAAAATTATATATTATTTATATTAATACATCTAAATAAGTTATAAATCGCCAGTTAATTATAAGTTTTAAATTTTAATTTTTTAGCTTGTTATTAAAGAAATAAATTAAACTAAAATTGTTATCAATTATATTATTAATTTAATTTAAAATTTAATTAATTATTATAAGGAATTATATACCTAAATTTATTTAACAATTATCAACATAAATAATATATGATTTATTCAATAAGATATATAAATTTTATACATATATATTTTTCATAGATATATAAATTAAATGAAAAATGAAATTTATTTAATTATATCTCAGTATCTGATAACTAGATATACAAATCCATCTGCATTATATAAATTTTCAGCTAAATATTATATAGGTGTTTTTAAACTTAGTATAATTCCATTACATATAACTGTAAATTTTTAAAAATTTTAATCTATTTCAAAATTTTATTTTATACTTTTTTAATTTTTTTTGTCATTTTATTCAAAATTTTAATCATTAAAATCAAATTCAAATTCTTATTCGACATCAATAATATCAGGAAATAATTCACCCAAAGTATTACCTAGCAATTTTAAATTTTTTATATTTTTATCTTATTTTTATTAACCTTCATCAGAGATATTGCTTTTTTCTTATTAATTTTCAAGTAGCTAATTTTTTTCATGATTTATATTATCATTACTTGTATTTTTTTCTTCATCATCATTTTTATTATCGTTTAAAAAAATATTTTCAGAAATTTATAATCTACCATCTTAACCTTATATATATATTCTAATAGGTACCTTAATTTCTTCCGGTTTTCTATCTGTATTTTAATATAATTATAAAACAAAACTTAAATTAAAAGCTTATCAATAAAGTATTTTATTTTGTATTTTATATAAATATTAGTCATATTTTTATTTTAGTTTATTGTTTATATTTACCAACATTTTTTTTCTACCAAAGACACAAATCGAAAATTCTGTAAAATTCTTTTGATTTTGCAGAACAAAAAAACTCATACATATTTTATCTTTTTTTATTTTCTATATCTCTTACTAAATACCCTATACCTCTATCTCCAAATTTTATAGTTAATGATTCTTTTAAATTTTGTGTATAAAATAAGGCTTCATTTTTTGGATTAAAATCGAATTGTGAATGTAAATTAGTAGGTTTGTTCCTAAAATTTAGCTATAATTAAATAGGCTAACTGTACTCATTACTATTTTTTTTCTAAAAATTTTTGAGAATTATCAAATCAAAAGCAACTCCTATCTAAATAAAATAAAAATAAAAACATCATTAAATCATTAATTTTTTTTTAAAAAAAAAATAATAATTAAAACTTGTACAATCATATTCCAGTGCAAGAATTTTCCTTCCCATTCAAGCCACATATCTTAAATTCCAAGTGGATATGGAATATAATTTTCAAAAAATTTTTCTATATCATTATAATATTAATATATATAATGAATTCTATGGAAATTCATTAATAAAGGAAAAGGGCCACAATTATCGTCGGCAACGTCTTTTTAGTTCATAACAATTAAAACGGGAATTGCAGTTTGAAAAAGCATTTCTTTTATTTTAAAGTTTTTAATTTTACTATCTAATAATTCAGTTACTATTAAATTTTATTCTCCTTATTATTGTTGAACTGGCGAATTATTTTGAGATAATGTTCTTATTTAAACTTCTGGGACTTCTAAGCCTTTACTTTGTGCTTAGGTTACGTCTGATGTTCTGTTTTCTAAATTTTCCATTATAAGTAAAAATAAAAAGAAAGAATTGCTAAATTAAGTAAAAGAATAATATTTATTTATGAGTATAAATTAAAATTATTTTTTGAAAAAATTACTATTTTTTATTTTTCTAATTCTATTTGTCTAATTATCTATTGATAAAAAATAGTCTTATGAGAACTTATAAAATTACTATAATAAATAAAAAAATTTATTTAAAAATTTAAATTCTAACAATTCTTTTTTGATATAAACCTTTATATACAGACAAATAATTTACTATAATTTCTTAATATGTAATATATATTGATAAAAACGATTTTTTATCGAATTTTTAAATAAAAATTAATTATTAAAGTTATATAAAATTTTTATTATAAATCATAAAGAACTGAAAATAGGATCGTCGATTTAGTCGTATTTAATATTTGTAGATTTTGATGATTAACTTTAAGAAATTTTATCTCCTTTTCTTTTTCTTTATTTTTTAGTTGTAACTATAGGTCTTTTAACTTAATCTGCGGTTAAACTTTTATCGTTCCATAAATAAGTTAATTAACTTCTTAAATTACCTTATCCTCTACTTACAATTCTATAAATTATAAATATCATTATTCAAACAATTAAAGTAAGTAAAAAAATTTATTGCATATAAAAAATGTAAAAATTTAAATAAAATATAAATAAAATTTTATTTAAATTTACTTTATGTCTTTTAAGAAAGGAGAGTTTTCCATTACGTTCATAAAAACTTCAACACCACAATATCTGAAAATGAATTTAAAGCTTGCTGATAATGAATTTCTTTTCTTTCTACCAATAACAATTCCGGTATAGGTATTAATCTTAATTATTAGAGTAAATATTTTAATTTTTCGAAATAATTATATAAACTAGAACTTGTAAAATAAAATGTAAAATTACTTTTCCTTCAGAAATACCATGCATAAATTAAACTTAAACTACATCTCCTGCTCTAAAATCAGGGGAAACAAAGTCTCTTTATCTATAAAATTATAAAATAAGGTAGTTTTTAGAAATTATAATATAAAAGAGGACAAAATATAAAATTTACAAATAATTAAAAAACCTAACTTTTATAAAAATTCACATTTAATTATACAATACTAATATATTAATTTAAATCATTGTTATATTTTAAACTGTAAATTTATTTTAATATTACAACCTAATATGGAAAAATTATTGTATGTATAAGTAAATAAATATATATATAAATTTTACAGGCTAATATTTCTTTTTTATTCGTTTTCTATTTCTTAAATCAATGCTTTTCCTTAATTTTTTGTTGCTTTTTAAATTAACTAGGGCCAAACAGTGTTTGGGTCAGTCCATTAAGGCAATTAAGGTTTTCTTTTATAATGATATGGTGTATTTCTAGGAATATAATCTTCTATATATTAAGTTTAATCGTAGGGAGACCTTTATGGTGTATATCTTTATACTATAGAATTATTGGGTAAATAACTGAGTATTTTGAAGTTTTATAAATTTTATTAATTTTTTGTTATTAAATGTTTAAAGGTTTGCATTTTTTTTTGCTTAAAAAAGATTGTTATTGGAGAAATACAATTATTTTATTTAATATTATTTTAATTCTGCAAATTATATTGTAAATATTTAATTGCAAAATTTTTAACACATTTTTACATAATTAAAATCAAAATATAATTTGAGTTAAAAAATATATGCAAATTAATCAGTGAAACTCCAGTGTAACTAAAATAAAGTTTCCATATAAAATATTTAAAAATATTATAATTCTTTTTAAATTACATCTATAAAGAGAACTATTTATATATATAATTTTTTACTTTTTAAATTGTGGCATTAAATTTATCTATTTGAAAGATTTTTAAGATAATGAATGAATTGTTATTATCAAATATAAATTTTATATTATTTTATTTTCTATAATTTGCAAAAAGTTCTAATAAAAAAAAAATTCATATAAAAAAAAATGAATAGACTATATAAATTATAAAAATAAATACATACTGTTAGTAAATAACAGTCAATAATTATAAATCAATTTGAAAGCTTAAAAGGTTTTGAAATTTAACTTAATTCTAAAGTCAACCCACTTACAGCAGAAATTAAAACATCAATTTTGGATAATATTTTGAATAAAATAGTAAAAAATATTTTTATAAAATTGCTAATTATAAAACAAAGAAATTTAATAATTTTTATAGTTAATATTAAAATAATAAATTTATATATATATATTTTTAGGATGAACACGATAAAAATATTTTACTAATAAAATCCAATAACCCTGAATTTTTTTCTGCGGGAGGTGATGGAAAAAATATTTTTAATGCAATAAATAAAAAAAATTTTAAGTTGCTTTAGGAATATAAACAGTTGTTATTATCATTTTAATTGAAGATGCTATAGTTTAATTTAAATCCTAACAACTTATCTTTGGTAAATTTATAAGGACAAACTATTGGTGGTGGATACTCATTCATAGCTCATAGTAAAAATTAAAAACTATTAAAAACTTTATTCACCACAAATAAAAATTTCATTTTAATTATTATAATTATCAATCTTTTTTGTAATTAAGTTTCTAGATAAGTACTATTTTTTATATAAATTATAAATTTAAAAACTATCAAAATAAATATATATTTAAATATTTTTTGATTATATTAAAAGTTTATAACATTTTTTATAAGGTAAATACAGACTTTGCGATGATACGACTTAAATATATTTTCCAGAATCTAGAAATGGAATTTTGATGAATTAATTATATTTTTTTGCTTAATTGCCTCATAACATTGGTCTTTACTTACTTTTAACTAATTAAAAAGTTATTGGAAAGGAAAATGTGGAGTTTGGATTAGCTGATTACTATTTTGATTCCAACGAAAGCTTAAATAATTTTTATGATAAAATGGTTGAAATTTTAGACTCAAAGGAATTCAACTACAATAATAATGAATTTATATTAGAAATTTTGTAGAAATAAAATGTTTTATCTAAAGAAGAAACTTAGTCGCAGAAATCTTAAAAAATTGAATGGATTTAAAGCCTTTTCGATTTCCCAGATTATTAAGATTTTTTCGAAAATTTACACAGTGTTATTAATAATTGTGAAGACGCAGATTTTAGAAATTTCACTATAGAGGTAAAAGAGTCAATTGAAAAATCAGCCCCCGTAGCAGTTAGATTACACCATAAGTTATTCTGGGAAGCTAAAAATTATATTAATAAATTCAATTAATCACATGATAATAATCCCTAAAGCTACTATGAAATGGCTTTAAATTTTACATAAAAAGAATTTTAGCAAATTATTAAGCACTAAATTTTAGAATCAGAATTTGTGGAAGGATTTGGTTCAGTTGTTATAAATAAAAAAAAGGCCCCTATTTTTAAATACGCTTAGGCATTAGATGTCCCAGAATCCGTTTTAAACGATATTACTGAAGGATATGGAGATGATCCTAGAGTTGCAGATTTGGCTGAATTCGATAAATCTAATCTTTGAAAAATATAAAAAAAATTATTATTTAAAAAAAAAATTAATATTCAATATAAACAACACATATAAAATTACTTAAAAGTATAATTTAGGATAAAATAAATATGCTAGATGAAAATTCAACAAATTTATTCGGACTGATAATAATTTTTATAACTTTAAAATTTTAGAAACTGAATTATCCAAATTATTTTTATTTAATATAAATTATTAGTGATAATTGTTTATTAACTAATTTGGTTTATATTGAAAAAAAATTATTTTATTTTATAACCATTAATATTTATATATAATTTAAGATAATATAGTTTATATTATAATAATACATTTCTAATCATTGGTATTTATTATAATAAATAAAATGTTAAAGCTGATAAAAAATAATTCATATAAAAAAATTATTATAAAAAATTATTTTTTGGTTAGCTATTTAAATTTAAAGAGCAATTAATAAGATTTTATTCAAGGTAGTAAATTATAATTTATTTTTTCTAAAAATTCATAATTAATTTTTTTTTTATTATTTTCATAAATATGGTCTATATTAGTTAAAAAATTTATGTAGTAGACTTATTAATATATTTGAATATCAAAAATATACTGAAAATAACAATCTTAGTATAAGTCAAAAATTAGTTTATTTAAATTCATTACTCCGAGTTATTATGTAAAATTATGCTGAATTGTAAAAATAGGCTCTTAAATTAATATAACTGACAATAATACAAATAATTAAATAAAAATATGGTATATTTCAATAATTATAAATTTTTAGCTTTCTTTTATACAAATAAAAAAAAGTTTTTATTAAAAAATATTTTAAATTTACTTAAATTACAATTGTATTAATAATATAATTATTATTATATCATAAAAAATACTTATTCTTTTGGAATTTTTAATTGCTAATTGCAAAAAGATTTAAGTTAATATGTAAGAATAATTAAATTAACAATAACAAATATATTTTATAAAAGAATGAATTGGTATAAACAATTTTCTATATATTATTAATAAAAGAAATAATAACCAAACAAAAATAATTCTAAATTAAAATAAAAAACAAAAACAAAAAAATATACCTAGAATATTAAAAAAATGAATTTAAAATTAAACTAAATTAGCCTATCGTAGAAGGAAAGTGGTAAAAATGTTAATATGAAAACTACTAATATTCACAATTAATATTTTTTATATAATTAATTACGAATAATAATATAAAGTAAATAGTTATATTTTTTTAAAAGGAGTTTTTCGAAAAAACTTAAATGACGTAAGAAATAAATAGCTCACTCGATATTAAAGTTATTAAAATAATTAATTATTATCATTTGGTACCGAGGAAAATGAATAAAGATAAATTAAGTCTGAAAAAAGGATCCATTCTTTTTAAAACAATATAGATTTAACAGACAATAAAAGTATTCCTAAGTTAAAAATAAACACAAATTTATAAAAAATAAGTAAGGAATAAAATTAATAAATATAAGCAATAGAAAAATAGTTTAATCAGATGGAAAAAAATTAAAATAATAACTAAGAAATCCATATTTAAATATAAGATAATAAAATATAGTTTGTTAACTATGATAAAAATTAATTAAACAGATAAAATTAACAAAGTTAAAATTTTAAAATTGAAAATATGAGTAACATGTTTTATTCTAAATAAAATAGTAAAACTAATTCTGGTATGAATTTGAATTAACCAAATTAGATAAATTATAATTCAGCTTTGAATTCAATAAAATAAGTCAAAAATAAATCCTAATTTCACAATAATAGTGGATTCGTAGTAAAGAATAATGTTTAGTATCCTTAAATTACAAACCATTAAAATTCTATGGTATTTAAATAAAAGAGAAAAAATAATTAGTAAAAATCTATAAACTATAATTTTAAATAGATATAGCTACAAATTAATAAAATAGGTATATATTATTATATTATATTATTAGGGAAATTTATAAACATCACAATACTTTGGATACGTATAATTATAATGAAAATCTATAAAAAAATGGTTAATATTCTTCAGTTAATTCTCTAGGTAATTAAATATTTATTTATTATTTAAATATTAAATTAAAAAATCGAAACTATAATATTTAAACTAGAAAATTCTAACATAATGACTTTAAACTCAAATGATGATAAATAGATAGATCTTGGAGAAAATTAATAAAAAAAAATGATTTTAAATAAGCCTTCTTCAGTTCAAAATTTTTAAAATTACTAAAAAAAATAAATGGTAAAATAGATAAGTAACTTAATGAAAACTCTTGAATTTATTATATTTTTTTTAATATTTAAGAAAATAGGTACCGAGTTATAAAGAAAAATATAAAGTAAATCTTTAAAAAAATTGGAAGGAGTAAAATTAATTTATATTGAATTTTAATTATATTGTTCATTTCATTAATTTTTATTTATGTTATTTATAATTATAATTTAAAACAGATAGATATTTTGTATAAACTCTAGAAAATACAGAAATATTACTAATAAAATGAGTATAAACTAAATAGAAATATTTATAAATAGGCTGTGAAATTATTGGATACTTTATCTAATTAAACAAATATTTATGGAAAAGACATGTAAATTTTTTTTACACTTATAAAAGAGTTAATTGTATGCAGAGATGAAAATTCTATCAACCTTTATAACCATTTATAAAATGCAAGTAACTTAAATTTATTATTTTATTTTAAATATAAAATTTTATAATTTTTAAAATTAAATAATAATTATATTATAAATATAGAAATTCGGTCTTTTTAGCTTTAAGAAGAATAATAATAATAAAAAAACTTTTTTAAAGAAGAAATTATAAATTCTATAGATGAGTTGATTCAACCAAAATTTAAAATAAATACAGATAATGATGATGAACCTGGAAATTATATTTTAAATCAATATACATAAGAGGCCTTGAAAGAACTTGCTGAAAGTTATAAATCTCTTCTAAGAGAAAAATAATTTAATGAATAATAGTTAAAAAAAAAAATCTAAGAATAATAAGATATAATAAATGATTTTTAAATTAATACTGATAATAAAATCAAATCTGTTAAAGATGTTCTTTAAAAAAAGGTTCAAAAACAGGAAGATGAAATAGGTTTATAAGTAAAAAATAAAAATTTTATTTATATATATTTTATGCATAAATTAACTTTATTTAAATATAGAAATTATAGAATAAATCATTGTAAATATAACTAGAAGAGTCTAAAACTATATTTCATTAATAAAAATATTAAAATGACTAAGAGATATAAAAATTTAAAAATATAACATAAACTTAATCCTAAAATGTAAAAGAGTTAGATAAAAAATTGAAAGAATAGCTAGAAAAAATAACTTTAATATAAGAATAAAATGAAAAAAGAATAGCTCAAATATTAAATGAAAATTAGCGAAACTAAGAAGAAAACCAGAAAGAGATATCTATATTAAAAGAATCCATATTAAAATCGAGAAATATCATATCATAAGTATTAAATTTAAAGTTATTTATTAACATATTTTATTATTCATTATATATTATACTTTTTTATATATATTTATAACATTATATATATTTTTTTTGTATTTTTAAAAAGATTTCATAAAAATTGATGAGTATAAAATAAGAATAGACAAATATATTAAATAAGTCATAAAATAAATCTAGCAGTAAGTCTATATCAGATGTCGAAAGTATACAATTAACTAAAAGTTAAGATGATATTTAAGATGAATCTTAGGAATTAAATAGTGATATTTATGAAATGGCTTAAAAAACTTTGGAAATTTGCACTAATATGGAAAAAACTTAAGCCTAAATGTTTTAGGAATTAAAAGTTGGGAAAAAAAAATAAAAAAATTAATTTTTAAAAAATTCCACTTAAAATAATGCTATATAAATGGGCTCTTCCGGTAGAAAAGCGAGAAATAATAATTTAAACAGTAATATAAACTATTTGAGTAATAGTAAAAAAAGTAAAAATAATAATGATAATATTAGTATTTCATTAAATGTGCCTTAAAAAATAAGTAGCTTTAATAGTGCACTTGATAACTGTAAAGAAGAAATTACCAATGAAAAAAGTAGGAAAAATTCTCAGAGCAAATAAATTATTTTAAAAACTTAAGAAAGGTTTGAAAGGGGTGGAACTTAAAAAACTCTTTAAAGTTAAGCTCATAAAAAAAGTTATGAAGAAAAAATATGATATATATGATACTTTTTTAATTATTTAAAAATTATATAAATAAATCAGTATAAATTTTATAAAAATTTATTTGTATATAAACTATTATAATATAATATTTAATATTGTGATATTATGACCTTAAAATTAATTTTATATTTTTAAATCGTTTTATAATTTTAAAAAATATTTAATTTTAATTATTTTATTATTACTATTATTCTATATTCTCATAACGTTAAATGTATAACAAATTTTCATAAATATTTTATTTAATTAATTAAAGTTTAACTTAAAAATTTTATTATTAAAAATTCACTTTTATATATATAAAAAACTCAGTTAATAGTTTTTTATGAAGGGGGGGCATTTTAGCTTTGGTTTTGTTCATCTTAGTTTTAGCTGATGTTGGATTTAGTAATACTAGTATTTCTTTCTAAAACGAATTCTGATCCCTTAATTTATTTTACTAAAAAATCAATCATATCATAATACCAATCAAGTCCAGAGTGTTCTTTTTTCCAACTTTTAATAAAAGCACAATCTTTATCGTAATCAATAAAAAATAGAGAGTCAATAGAAGTGTCCAAAGGAATTTAAGGGTAATTTTCGGGCTCTTTAGAGGCAAAATTCCACTCTCCATTTTCGTTCAAAGACCAACCGTATTTGGCCATTAATTTTTTATAACTGTTTTTGTTGTTTTCAAAGGAGTCATCATAAGGACTCTCTTTTTCTTTTTCTTTTTCATTTTCTTTTTCACAATTAGAAGTTAAATCGTTTTAAATTACTTGCTCGACGTTTTTAAAAAGATTTTAGATTTTATTGTGGATTTTTTCTAAATTTTCTTCGGAAACTTGGTAGTAAACTGTCGTGAAATGCTTAGAACTGTTGTACATTTTAGGCTACTCATTTTAAATATAATCTTCTATGTCAAAACAAAATAACTGTTATATGTGCTTTTTTGAAGCTGCAATTGCGTCTTCTTGGCTTAAAAAGTGTTTTTATTTATTTTTTATTTACAAAAATTTATATTATATAGATAAATTAAGAATTAATTTATTTACTTTACTTTTTAAAATTTTGTTACTTTTAATTTTATATTAAAAATTTTACCTATTTTCTTTAGTTGTATTAATTTTTATATAAGGTATGCAATTTAGATTAACTTATTATGCTTTCAGAATTATTCCATTTCTATACAGTTACTTTGAACCTACATTTTTATTATCTGTAAACCAATATTCTCTTTTTCTTTTTTTACACAAAAGGACCTTGACATTATTTTAATTTAATTTAGAATAAATTACAGTGTAGACTCTTAAGTCCTTGATTTCATTTTCATGTTATTTTGAATTACAAATTTAATTTTAATCTATAATTTTCTATGCTTTTAATTTAGCTAAGTTTATAAAAAATTAAAATTACTTAAATTAATAATAAAAAGGTAATTTATATCTCGGATTAATTAAAATCTTTTTTTCGTCTTTACATTTAAATTTTTATTCTAAATTTTATCAAAAACAATAGAACAGTATTTTTAAGCTTTAAAAAAATGTGGTAAAAATACATATAATATAAAAATAATCATTTAATTTTAATTATCCAAAAAAAATATTTTACATTCTTCAGTATCCTATAAAAGAGCGATTGATAAATTGACAGTATTATGAATTCTTTAAATTTGAAGGTCTAATTTGTCATTGGCTTAATTAATTTCGGCAATAATTTTAGTTTTATGTTTATTATCTTAATTTATTTCGTAATTTTATTCTTGGTACCTGGCTAATTTTTATTGTAATTTTTCGTATTTCTATTTAATTTAATTCATTTCTTCCTCCGTTCTTCTGGGCCCTTATCTGCTGTTAGAGTGAGAATTTCCTTGAGATTAAAATTTATTTATAAAATTGTTGGCATTGGGATTGGGATTATTATGAGTTTTATTGTGATAAATTTGGTTGAATTTATTTTGATTAGTATTTGGGTTTTTTTAAGAGTGGAAATGAGGTTGATTTTTTATGTTTTATTGCATTTTTTTTTTATGTGAAAAATGTTTATTTTGTGATTGAATTATTTTATGATTTACTTGCTTATTTTATTTTTTTTCTATAATTTTTTTATTTTTAATAATTATTTTAAATTTATTTTTTTACATAAAATTTGCAATGTTTTATCGATTTATTTACATATTATTATTCTTTATCTTGTAATATAGTAAAATAAAAGTTAATATATTCTTTTTTTTAAATAAAGAGTAGAAATTAATTAAATTTTATAGACAAGTTTTTAATTCTTAATGTATAATTTTTTACATGAATGTATATAAGATACTAAAAAATAAGTTTTTTATATATAATAAATTACATTATAAATTATTCAAAAAATAAAAAAATTTGATCACAAATAAATTCACAATTAATCGAGTTTAAGGTCAAAATTAAGCCTAATAATTTCTACATTAGGAACAATTTTCACAAAATTTCTAGCCGTGTATTCGCCAAAGACATTTCTAAAAACTTTTTTAAACATTTTTTCAAAATTCTTATATGAAAAATACCCTTATTCAATATTTATTAAGTATATTTTAATATTTTCTTCTAAATTTGCTAAAATTGTATTAATAATGACTTGAGACAGATAAGTTTACCTTATTAAAAATATATTTATAATTTAAAAATTTTATTTAAAAAAAATGTTTAATAGATTTTTATTTAATTTATTTTACTAAGTTTCTTGACTTTTTGTATTTTTTATAATTTTATTCAAATTATCAAAATCGCCTTCTTCATTACAAAAAGTGAGCTCATTTAAATTATTTAATTTTAACTATTTGATATTTTCAATATGATATATCTTTTATTCATTAAATAAAAATGTATAATTTAGAGTTTTTAATGATAGATTATTGAATAATATAAATTAGTAATAATATCTTAAAATAAACATTTCTTCTTATTTTTCTTGAATTTTCAAATTTTTTATTTTTTCTTTTAATTTATTTTTAAATAGATTCTTTGAAATTTAATCGTTTTTATCCAAGCTTGTATGTTTGATTATCAATACATCGATGTTTTGTTATTCTATATCAGGAATTCTATTTTAAAAAATAAAATTTACTTTTTAACATTTATTAGTTTAATTTGAATGATTAATTTATGAATTTTAATTTTACGTTTTTGACGATAATTCTAAAGTTTTATCGAAAACTTTTCCTAAAAATTCTTTAACTACGTCACAATCTTCTTCTTATTAAAATTCCTGTTTTTCGGGAGTTTAAACTAAAATTCCATACATTTTTTCATTTAAATAAATAATAATTCTGTAAGCACTTTCGAATAAAGATTAGTATAAAAATTTGTCAGTAATTTATTCTTCATCAATAGCTCTATAAAAATTAGGGTATAAAACTTTTCTTATTGGAATACTTTTATTCATTTTATCTTAATCATTAATGGTGGGCTCCAAAATACTAAAACTAAACTATATTTTTTTCTCTGCAAACCAAGAATATTAATTAGAAAATTCCGCAACATACAATCTTTTTAAAATAAAATAAAATTTATAATATATTTTATTTTCTAAAAATATAAAAAATTTTCTATAATTTTAAAATCATTTCGCTTTAATTTTATATTATTTTATTTAATTTTAATTTATTTACCCTGGTTAAACTGCTAATAAATTTCCTTTATAGGGATCTACATCGCATTTTACTTTGTCTCCACTTATAATTGTTATTCCTTCTTTATATTCTTGTTTTTATTATTAATTCAAATTCTGAAAATCACCTAAATATCTAATTAATTAATTAAAATTAGATTTATTTTAGAGATTTAGTAGATTTAGAAATGTAAAATTAAAATGTATTTAACAATTAAAATTTACTTAATTGCAAATGATATGTCTTTTTATTCAACTGAAAACTAGAAACTTATTAATGATAAAGGCTTAAAAATTTCAAAAACTCTATAAATAACTCCTGATTTACCAGCTGAAATAGACTTTGAAATAGGTTAGGCATTTTACACTTTAACATTGTTAAAATATAAGGGCTCTTTTAAAATTTCTTTTTCCATCATTATTTTTTCCAACTCATCAAAATTCATTAAAAATTCAAAAAATTAAGGATTTTCCTCCAATTAATTTTCCAAGAAAAACCTGACTTCTCTTACATCCTCTTAAAAAACTCGTCTAAAAAATAATATAAAGACAATTTAAAAATTTTATTATAATAATAAATACAATAAATAAATTAAAATTTTGTAAAGTAAAAAATAAAAATAAAAATAAAATTACAATCTAGGCCCTACAAATTCCCAGAAAAGTTAGAAAAGATAAAGCCAAGGAATATTATTTTCAAAAAGTTGATAAAATCGAATAAGACAGATAAAAAATTTATTTCTGAGATATTTAAACTGTTGAGACAATTATTCTAAATTATCAATAACAATTAAAGATAGTTAGAAAACCAATTTTTAAAATTTTGGCAAATCTTCAGCTACGTCAATTGGACTTAAAATTCTATATTTTAACTCGAGTCCTGCTTCCAGTTGTTCCGCATCTTTTAAGTGTTTTTCATCGAGTTTCAAATTTTTCAAAATTTCATCAGTAATCACAATTTTTAGTTGTGTCTTCGATTAAAAAAAATTAAATAATTAATAAAAAATGATTTAAAAAAAAAAATTTAAATTAAAGAAATTTATAAAAAAAAATTAATATCATGAATATTTATAACAAAAAAATTGATATAAAAAAATTATTTCATATTTATATTTTTAATATATTAATTATTAAATTTTATAATACAAGTACTAAAAAGAAAATTTTTATTAAATAAAGTTAATATAAAAAAAAATTCAAAAAAATTAATATACTATATTTATTTATTTACCTAGGGGGCAATTTTTATTAATAGTTGTATGATATCTTTGGCAAACTGTTACTTTTTCATTAATTCTTCTTTTTCTTTATTACTGGTTGGAGCTTCTTCGTCGTCTGGGTTAACATTTATTTATTTTTTTTAATTTGCCAAGTTTTATTTTATTTTTTCTCTTTACTGCAATTTTTTCTCCATTTATAGTTACTTTCTTTCCTAAACTTTTGGATCGTTTTCATCTTCATCACTGTCGAGAAAATCTTCTTCCTCTTATTCATCAATTGCCTCGATTTTATCATACCTTTTAAAAATTTTTTATTAATATATATTTTAGAATTTAAAAACTTATAAGTTATCTTTTTAATAACAATGAAAAATATTATAATTAATTTTATGCATAATTTTTTGTATTAAAATAATTAAATTACATTTCTTGGAAAATATCTGAAAGAGCCTATTTGATATCTCCTGAAATTTATTCCATAACATTTGACATTTCTTCAAAACTAAAAATTCCTTATTTTTACATAACTTGCATTATATTTTGTATTCCTAATTTAAAATAAAATATATGATTTTTTATTTTTAAAATAAATTTATATTAAATTATTTTTAATATTAAATTTAAATTATTTTTTAAACCTTTTGATATTCCCCCTTTTACAAATGTATTTATTATTGTGTTTCTTTCAGGGTCATTATTGATGAAATTTTCCTTGAAACTTGCTTAGCAATAAATTTGATCTTATTAAAACTTTTGCACTAAATACATAGATTACAATATTTCTTTTTCTTCAAGAGAAGTATATTTTGCTCTTAAATATTTAAAAATTAAATTAGAATTAAAATTAAAATAAAATAAAAACCAAAATTTTACCTTAGAATTTCTAGAAATTTGAATAAAATATCTCCTAGTTTATAAGCCAATCTAGATCCTGAAAGTTTTTACATTATTGGGATCATGGCTTTAAATATATCTCTATTTTTTTCTAAATCGAATGCCAAATCGAATTTAACTTCTTTATTATTATAAGCTTCTAAAAAATTCTAATAAGCATTTAAATAAAATACGCCTATTTTAAGAAGAAATTTTTAATTTTTTTTGTTTTTAAATAAAAATTTGAAAATTTTTTATTTTTAAATATTTGAAAAAATACCTAATTTATAGCAATCTTATAAAGTAAAAGTTTTGACCAAAGCTGGCAATTAAGCTGAGAAATTTTAAAGATTAATTAAATTAAGTTCAGCTTAAATCAAGGCGCTGTCAAGAAGTCTGTAGCCAATTTCGAAAATTTTTTCTATTATATCTTTATTTTCTAAAAGCGGTCCCTATATAAATTAAATTTCTTCTTTTTCTAGTTTTTATTCTTCAGTTTCTTCTTCTTAATTTTCTTAATTTTTTTAATTTTTTTCTTAACTATTCGCCCCGTTGAATTTTGCGTCAATGTTTTTTTCGATTTCGGTTTGCCTTTGTGAATTTTTTTGCCTTTGCTTTTACTGTTATCTACGCATCATTATGTGTTTTTGCCTTTCCAATCTTTATTTTAAAATTTATTATTTTTAGTATACTGGGTCAAGTTCGTCCTCTATAAATTCTTTTTTAGGGACTTTTGGTTGTTTATTGATATTTTGTTATTGTTCATCCTCCTCATCTTATTCAAGGTAATCTTAATCAGAATTCATTCTTTTTTTATATTATGTTTACAGTTTTGTTTTTAGATTTTTGTTTTCTTTTTTTTAAAAAAATTATGTTTTTTTACTAATATATTCTATGAATTGAAATACTATACATAGTCATTAATGTGTAATAATATAATATTAATCATTAAATTATAATAATATTTTTACACAAATATATTTTAATTTACAAAATTACAAAGAGATGTTAATTAAAATATTATTTTTTAAGAACTAAAATACTATAATAGATAACAAAAATACGTATTTTATATTTTTTATACTATATTATCGTTTTATATTATAAATAGTACAAAAAATTAAAAAAATAATAATATTTGTTTTAAATTCTAATACTATGATAAATATACCAACATTTTTTTACAAGAATAATAAAAATTAATTTACAATTTTTTATTTTTTTTCTCATCTATTTAATTGAGCAAATATTGAAAAAAATTGAATAAATTTCCAAAATTTAATTATAAATTAAAATAAAAAAAAAAATTGCAAATTTATATTTATAAATCAATATTAATACTAGAAATTTTACAAATATGAATTCAATAATATATTTCAAAGTATAAGCAGAAACAAAAATAAAGTAAACAGTAAAATTGGTAGGTAATCATAAGTGTTTAGGAAATTGGGATCCTAAAAAAGGATTACTATTGCAAACAACAAAAGATAAATACCCGTTTTGGTTTTCAAAAATTGATATCTAAGAAAGTAAAATTTTAAATAAATATTAAAAATTTATATAAATTTAATACACTTTATATAATAACTTTTATAGTAATAAAAAAATTATTATTTTTGATAAATAGTTTTTATTTTAAATTTTCACTGTTTTTTTCAAAAAGTCTCATATATATTGTGATGTTTTCAACAAATTAAGTTAACTAGAATTATGCTTAAGATAATTTTTTTAAAGTTTTTTTTACTTTTTAGAAACAGTTATTCGATTTAAATGTGTAATAATGGAAGGTGAACAAGTCGTGAAATGGGAAGAGTTAGATAACAATTAAGATAGGGAATATATTAGCAAGTTTTTCAAAAGTTTAATAATTATTAAATTCGGATGCTTAAATTTAATAGAAACGGCCATTATAACCAAAGTTAGCGATTTGCATAGTTAAATTGATTTGAGTAAATAAATAAGCTTTAAATATGATAAGTTATAAATATATATAAGGCATTTTTCGTATATTTAAGTAAAATTATTTTATAATAGCTGATGTTCAAAAGGTTGGAAAATAAAATTTCTCAAATTATTTTGATGATTCTATGGTAAAATATTTTTAGTTTAGTTAGATATTATTTATTATAATAAATTTAAAGTATATTATAATTATAAAAAAATATTTATAATTTTAATTAGATATCTTCTCAATCTGAAGATTCTTTGGAATTAAATACTGCTATACAAGAAAATTCATAACTAGAAATGATTATGAAAGACTTTGAATAGCATAACAAATTAGAAAAAAAGAAGAAGAAAAAGATGTTAAAATATTAAAAGCAACTTTAATAAAGATTTGGAAAAAATTTTAAGTTTAACGTTACTCCAAATGAATTAAACTCAAATGGGTCATTTATATAATTTGGAGAAGAAAATGTGAAATAAAATAATTAAAATAACAAAATTAAAGAACATTCAAAAATATAATTTAACGATCCATTTAATATGTTTATGGCATTTTTATAGTAAGAAAGAATTGAATCAATCAGCAATAAATAAAAATATCCTATTTCTAGATCATATAAAGAATACACAACATTAAACGAATAAATTATCTAAAATTAAATTTCTAAAAATGTTAAAAGTTTTATATCTAATAACAGTGATAATAAAGATAAATTTTATGCAAATATTTCACCCATTTCCAAACCTTAGACCCCTAAAAGGGATAAAATACCACAATTAAGTTTACAGAAAAATAACAATAGCACATAATTTGAATACAATAATAAAGATATAAATAATGACGAAGATATTGAAGATGATAGTCGTACGTAAAAATAATAAATATTAGAAGAAAAAATGGATGAATAAATATAAAATAAGTAAAGAACTTACAGTTTATCGAGCTGTTATAAGTAGTCTGTTTTCGATTAGGTGGATAATAAAACAATAATTTTCATGAGTTGGGCTTCACCTATAAAATTTTTTTAAAAAAATTAAAATAATGATTAATTAATTTACAATTAAGAATCTCAAAATGATGATACAAAATTCCATGGACAGCATACTCATCATCATACAGTTTAAGCTCATATTTTACACCCTGAAAAAAGTAATTAATTAAAGCAGCAAAATTACTAAGCTAAACACTAATAAAATATAGATCAAACTCATTCATTATTAGATTAATAGTCGACCTAAAGTCAAAGTTATAATTAATAAAAATTGTTTTCATAATAGGGAAAAAGAAATAGCGGAAATTTGGGGATTATAAACCACCATAATACTAATTAATATTAGCAAGATTAAGACTTTTAAAGTTTTTAAAAAAGCGCAAGTATGCTTGACACTTTAACAAATTTGACTGAAGAAACTTAAAATTTGGAACAATTTAATGAGTAGTTGTATAAAAGAATAGAAAAAACTACGAGTTAAAATTAAGAACCACAGTTAAAAAATAAATTGAAAAGAACTAATAGTAATTAAGACAGTTAAAGTTGGAAAGAACTTGAGTGTTCTAAGAATAGCAGCATGGCCTAGGAAAAATCTAAAAATAATTATAATAATAATAAAGAAAATAGTGTTAAAGCCCAAAATAATAGTCTGAATGCTAATTAAACGTATAAAAATTAAACTAAGTAGGAAAAATTAAATCAAAAATTAAAATTAAATAACTTGAAAAAAATTCCAGGTTTTTCTATAAAAACTGAACAAGAAACTATTTACAAAAATTCCATAAAAGTCAAAGTTAACAGTAGCGAACTGTTGCTGAGTTCTTTATATTAAACATTTTTAGACAAGTAAAATAAAATTTTTATTATTTATTTTTTTTTTTTTTTTATAAATTAATTAATTTATACTATTTTTAATAGATAGTTAAAATTTGTATGGATTGCACATTGTAATCTTATTTTCGAAGATCCCAATGAAGAAAAGGAATTTTAGGAATTTGTATATCTTAATTACAGAATTCATTTACTTTTTTATAAAAAGGAAACAATTCACTAATTTTAAAGGTAATGATTATTTTTATATTATATAAAAATCGAGTATTTATATATATTTATTAGTATTATTATCTATTAAAGATATTGTGTATAAATATTATTTAATTAGACTTTATTTGAATAAAATGAGATTTAAAACTAGAAACGTTATTTTATTAGAGGATGATAAAAGTTGGGAAGTTTATAAAAAAATTAATCAAGATTTTACTAAACTTGCATTTTAGTACACCAAAGAAAAGGCTCCTATTCATACCATAATTGCCTTTGACATTCATTTATTTTTAGTTCCTTCCTATATAAGGGAAATGATTTAAGATAATAAAATTAAATCATTAGAAAAAGTAAATATAACATTTTTTATTAACAGATCTTTTCCATAATAAGAGTTGTTAGCGTAATTACCAGAAAATAATATTATTTTACACAGTATTTTATTTTGCGATTAACTCATATTCAGTTCCCACGAATGTTTAGGTAATTTTGAAAAAAAGATGAAAGAATTTATAAATTTAACACTACAACTTAGTTCTATTTATTTATTTACTTATTTTTTATTTATTTATATATTTATTTACTTATTTTTTATTTATATATTTTATTTTTTTAGAACCATTTTTAAATACCCTCGAAAAAAATAATTTGTCTTATCGGCACAATGATATTGGTCAAATAACGATACCTTATAATGGAAGGGAAATTGTGATTCTTTTAGAACATCCAGGTATAAATTTTGATTTGGTTAAAAATACTAAAATTGAGTTAAAAGAACAGTAGTTGATAATTTAGGAAAAACTAAAAAAAGACAGGAAAGTGGTATTTTTAGCTATTGACTATTTAAGTAAAAGTTCAGGATTTGAATTTACTTTTTAAGCCTTTTATGAATTTTGCAAAAAATAAAAGTAAAAAAATGATAAACACAAATACAAGCTAACTTAAATAATTTACTTGAGTTATGATGGAGAATTCGATTGTGATATTGACGAAATGTAATATTATAAATAAATTATGAGTTTACGTAAAAAAATTAATCATGAATTTGGAGAAACTATAATTGAGGTTTAAGATGTAATAAATTTATCTATTTTTAAATAAAATATTTAAATATTTATATATTTTTTAGGGAATTAAATTGGATTTCTCTTACTTAGCTTTAAAAATGATGACTAGCTAGTTTTTTATAAAAGGAGTTTTAAAGCTGAATGCAATGACCTTTCACTATTTATATTATATGGCTTTAAAATATGATTTTTAACTTATTTCTAATCAGGTTTTAAGCTTTTTAACTTAATAAAATTGCATAACAATAGTTAATTTAATTAATGTAAAAGAGACGGCCAATTTAATATAAGAATCGGTTGAAAAGTAATTTATTTTTACATTTTTAAACTAGTTTTTAAAATTAATACATTAAAAATATTTTTAAATATTACTTTTTAGTTCAAGAAATGATACAGAAAGAGCCAATAAATTAGAACATGATTATTAAGTTTTACAAAAGTATTGTTCAATGAGTACATGGGTTGGGAAAGTATAATACTATTATTTTTATTTTTTTTTTAATTTTTTATCTCTTATTTTTATTTTATAATAATATTTTAGATTTTTTCGTAAATTCTTGAAATTTACTAATAAGAGAACTAACAAACAAGATACATAATTACAAAAGAAGATTCCTTTTGTGGGGAAAAATTATTAAGGCTTCATGAGTCGCAAGGGAATTTGGCTGATGCTAATTTTGACAGGCTAAAAGAATGTTATTAAAAATCTCCAAATAACTTGTTTATTTTCGGTTTTTCTGGTGTATTTTTCGATAAAGAAGAAATAGACTTTTAAGAATCAAATTTATATATGGTCAATTCAATCGAAAAATTGGCCGAAAATCCCAAAAATACAATATTTATTATCACAGAGTTCGATAGTTATACAGTGGAAAAACACCTCGGCCATATTAAAAATTTAATATTGGTTACCAACGGAGGTATCTAAATTATAATTAAATATTAAACAATTTTTTAAATTTTTTTTATAAATTTAAGGTATGAGAATAAAAAAAATTGGGGACGATAGAGTATTTACTATAAAAGGGTGTTTAGATTAAGATAAAATTATATGGAAACCAACTGTTTTATCAGTAATGAATTAAATAGTTAGTAAAACAAGTGGAAGTTATATTGTTTAAACAGAAAACGAATTATAATGGAATTTTTAAAATGTTATAAATGAATACGCTTAAAGATAAAAATAAGAGCTAATAAGTCAATTAATAGAGATTGTGAAGGATTTGCCAGGTACTGAAGTTTATGAGGGTTAAACTAGGGTTTCTGTAAGACCAAGTTATATGAGCAAGGTATAATATAAAATATAAATATAAAATTATATATTTAAATAAAGTATAAAAAACAATTTACTTATATGAAATGTATAAAATTTTTAAATTAAATTAGAGTTTAATTGCAGAGTTAGCTATAAAATCTTGCTCAAAAGCGAAAGAAAAAATTGGGTTTTTAATGTGTATTGGAGGAAGACATAAATTTGAAGAGGGAAATTATGAAATGCTTTCTATAATTTCTCAATTAAGTTACGGACAATCTTCTCACAAATATTTTTAATAAGTAAAATTGACACTTATATAAAAAATTAATAAGCAATAAATTATAGTAACTTTAGCACAAAAAATAATTTATATATATTTTATATTTTTATTCCAGGACAGTGAAAAACTAGTATCATATATAATATCAAACAGTTAGAGTTCTAATTTATTTTCATTAACTGATCCAAATGAAGTAGTTCAATGCTTATAATATATAATGAATATCGATTAAAATTAATTTAATATTAATAATAATTAAAACGAATGCGTTTTAAGCGAAGATTGTTTATCATAAGGTGGTATATAAAATTAAAAAAATAACTAAAATTCAAAATAAAATGAAACATTAAATTAATTGTCTATATCTAATATTAATTATGATGACGAATTTATCGTTAATAGTGATACAAAAGAATAAAAAAATTAGAATAATATTAACAGTTTTGCAGAAAAAGACGATGAAAATATTTAATACAGTAGCAGTTATGACTCAAATTATTCGATGGATGAGTCAGAAAGAATAGTATTTGATTGAAAAAATTGGTATTTTTTATAAAATTTGTTTCAATAACATGTAATAATAAAATTAAAAATTAATAATCAAAACACTAAAAATAATAATTGATGTCAAATAAAATGATTTTTTTTTAATAAATTTTATTAAATTTGATATAGCAACTAGTAATTAATTTACTTATTTATTAAATTTTAAACAATTTATTTTGTCTTAAATAATTATTTTATGTACTTTATAATGTAATAAAATTATATGAAATAACTATAATGTTATAAAAATAAAGTATTAAAATAGATAAATATTAGATTATTGTCTTTTTATTTTTTTATAAATTTTTTTTAAATATATATATGCTAATTTTTTTAATAAAAGATTTATAGATAATAAAATCTGAGTAAGTTAAATACATTTATTTTCATAATTCATTATATAGCTAATTAATTTTGATCATAATTTTTTTTTTGATTTAATTATTAATATCAAATATAGTAAAAACAAAAGAATCAAAAAACCTATACTTTTAATTTAAAGGCAATTTTTCATAATAAAGCAATTAAAAATGTAGAAAGAAAAAATTAAAGTAAGATTTACATCATTAGATATTACTGTAATAGTTAATGAGTTAAAAAAAACTTTAGTTGGTCTTAGGTAAATATCTTTTTATTATTTAAAAAAATATTTAAAAATTTCAAATTAAATTAAAAAAATAAAAGTTTATAAATAAAATTTAATTAATACTAATTATGAATAATTTGTAAAATAAAGGGTTTAGAATATTTATGACCTTAACAATAAAATGTATTGTTTTAAAATGCAAGGCCCTGATCAAAAATAGGAACTTATAATAGAAAATGGTGTTAGGTTTAATACCACTTCTTCAGATATTTAAAAGAAAAAAACACCCTCAGCTTTCTGTATGAAAGTAATAACATATAAAATAAAAATAAATTTAGCATTACTATTTTATTTTTTTAATAATTAATAATAAACCCAATAATTTTTTTATGTTTATAAATAAATTTAGTTTCAAATTATATAATTTTAAATCTTATTATTTTTGTTATCATATATAGTTTAGGAAATTTTTGAGGTCAAAAAGATTAGAGAACATTTAGTAAGTTGGAGTAGAAAGAGTCGTTATATTTACATTTGGAACTGGTGAATTTTAAAATCATTTAATATTAGAACTTTATTCTTAGGTAATAATAATTATTTTAATTACTTTTGCAAATAATTTACAATTTTTATTTTTTTGTAAGGGAAATATAATACTTACTGATAGTGATTTTGTCATTATTTAGCTGATAAGAAGTCACGAATTTTCAGAGACAGTTAAGTAAAATAAGAAAGATTATAAAAAAACTCATAATTCTAAAATTTTTATAAGATTAATTTTATAACATACTGTATCTTAAAATTTATATTTAGAACTGCAGTTGGAGAGAAGTATCCTTTTGATTTAGCTGCTAATTTATATTTAGAAAAATTTGACATTAGTGAGGACAATATTAGAAAATTAACTAATAAAATGAATGAATAATAAGATGATGAGAATTAGAAAAATGACTTAAATAAATAGGAAGAAGATTTATAAAAGGATTAAAAAGAAGAAGATTAAAAAAAAGAGATTGACGATGACGAAATTTTATCTAAAAATAAATAAAAAAAATTAAATAAACAAATGAAAGAACAGGAATCTTAAAAATAATAAGAAGCTTAAAAGAAAAACAAACAAAACAAAAAAGATTGTATAAAATTTTTTTTATAAATTATATATAAATAAAATTTAACGTTAATGTAATTTTTAATTTTTATTTTTTCATACATTTTAGAAAAAAAGGGAAAATAAGAAAAGGAGAAAAAACTTAAGGATATTATATTTAAGTTAGTTCCCAGTTTACATTAACCAGTAATTGATAGTGTAATTTTGGAAAATTAATTTAATCCTAATGCTAAATGTTCGGAGGTTTCAATTCAAGATATTTAAAATTTGGCATAAAAATGTATTTAATTATAAAAATATTATATGACTGCTGAGCCAAAAGGTTATTTGGTGGTTTCAGAAAAAAATTAGTAATAAAATTAGGAAAAAAATGACTAAAATCAGGAAAATAAAGAAAAATAAATAAAAAATGAATCTTATTTCGAATTTTCACCTTTAGTTTTAAAAATGTACGAGGGAAAAGTTTTCAAAGAAATGGCTAGTTTTAATAAAGTAATTGACATTTATTTTTAATAGTTAGGTTAAAACGAAAAAGATGAGGGTCATAAATACGAAGGAATTTCAAATTAAAAATAAAGCATTATTTTAAAAAAATTCAACAATATTATTAGAGATTAAGATTAAAGAATTTAGGCTCTTTAAACTGAACAAGAAGCTTCTTTTAGAAAAGCTTATTTAATAGAAAGAAATATACATGACGTAGATGCCATAGCAAGTGTAAAAAAATAAATTAATAATTTTGAAATACTTATTATTAAGTATACATTTTAAATTTTTTATTTAAAATATTTATTTAAAAGTTAGATAAAAAGCTTAAATGATTTATTAATATAATTTTTTATAAAATTTAATATATTAATTAATGTATGAAATTATCTTTAGATCATTAAATAAATGATATAAGGAGGAATATCTTGGGATAAAATTTATAAAATGGTAAATGAAGGAAAAGAAAATGGAGATCCTTTGGCTAATATTATAGAAGATATGGATTTTGATAGAAATAGAGTAACTGTTTTATTAGAAGACCCCGATGAAGATGCTTAAGAAGATATGGTTGTTGTTGATATTGATGTTTATGAAAACGCTTATACAAATGCCAAATAATATTATTAAAATAAAAAGGCAAATTTTAGAAAGGAATTAAAAACAAAGGAGGCTAAATAAATAGCTATGAAATAAGCAGAATTAACTGCAGCTAGAGAAATGGAAAAGGTATATTATTATTTTTTTATATTTTAATATTTTTATTATAATTAAAATATAATTTTTATTTTTAAAGCAATAAATTAAACACAACGCAGTTTCGAATAGGAAAACTTACTGGTTTGAAAAATTCTATTGGTTTTTGACCACAGAAAATTATCTCGTTATTTGTGGTAGAGATGCCGGCTAGAACGAACAGCTAATTAAAAAATATATGAGAAAGGTAAAATTGAAGTTTTCAATTTATTAAAATAAAAGTTATTTTTCTTTATTTTAACAATCTAAAATTCAAATTCCTAAATATATAAATTTATGAATATTTAAAATTCTTAAATTAATAAAATATTAATTAAATTTTCAAATTAATAAAATTTTCATTAAATTAATAAAATTCTTAAATTCCTATATTAATAAATTAATAAAATTCTTAAAATTATAAAATAAAGGGAGACGTTTACATCCACGCGGACTACCACGGAGCAGCCTCTACAATAATAAAGAACAACAATCCCTAAGAAGAAATCCCTTAACAAACGTTGGAAGAAGCGGCTTAGTACGCAGTTTGCCGAAGTAAGGCTTGGGACTCCAAGATTTTGTCTTCTGCTTACTGGGTTTACGACCACTAAGTAAGCAAAAGAGCGGAAACCGGGGAATATTTGCCACATGGGTCTTTTATGATAAGGGGCAAAAAAAATTTTATTACGCCGATGAGAATGGAAATGGGAGCTGCTTTGGTTTTTAAACTGGACGATGAAGAGTCTGTTAAGAGACATGTTAATGACAGATCTGTGAAGGAAGAAAATAGTATGAGTGAACTTAATCCTACGAAAGCGAAACTTGAAATGCTCAAGAATTAGGAAGGGCTCGAACTTTTGTCTTAAAATTCTTAGGGAAGCGAATTGCCTTCGTATGAAATGTTGAAAAAGAAAGTAATTTTATAGTTTTTTTAAGATTTTATTTTAATTAAAAAAAGCTTAAAAATATTTATTTAAATTTTGAAAATAATAGAGTTCATAGTTGTAAAATTAAAATGGATCTGAATTAAAGGAAGAAGTTACAGTTGTACATATGATGGGCGCTACCGTTAAAAATAAATAGCAACAACTAGCCCAGTAATAATAAAAATAAGCGTAAATGAGTAAATAGCAAATCAATTAATTGTAGAAAAAAATTAAAGACGAATAGAAGAGTGGAGGTGGTAAAAAATCTTAAAAATCTAAAAAATAACTTCAAGAAATTGAAGAAGCCAAGAGAAAATTAGAAGAAGAAAAAAGATTAAAAGAAGCTAATTAATAAAATGTTGTAAATGTGAAAAGAGGAAAGGCCAGTAAAATTAGAAAAATGAAGCAAAAATATGCTGACTAAACAGAAGAAGAAAGAGACCTTAAAATGAAATTAATGGGAGCTTAAAAAGTCGAAGGATTTGACTGGAAAAAATAAGCCGATAAAAAAAATAAAAATAATGAACTAGAATAAGATTAAGAAAATGAAAATGAAAGTGAAAATTAGAATGAAAATCAAAGTTAAGATGAAAAATCAGAAAAAACAGAAAATGAAGAAAATAAATCCTAAATTTCTGAAAGCAACAAAAGTAATGGTAAAAATTTGGAATCAAATAGGAAACTTTCCAAAGATTAGAAAGAAGATTTAGAAGAGAATGAAAAAGATGAAGAAAATGAAGATGAAGAAGAAGAAGGAGAAGATGAAAATGAGAAAAAAAAATAAAAAGCTGGAAAAAAAGAAATTGATGAAGGAAAAGACGAAAATATTGATGAAAATTAAATTAATTAAGAACTTGCTGAGTTGAATAAACTTGTAACTTATTTATATCCTGAAGGTATCTATTATATTATAAATAATATAAAAATAAACTAAAAAATAATTTTTAAAAATTTTAATTTTTAATTTCGAATGTCATTAATCAATTTAATTCAATTCAATTTAATGATTTAAAAGTGTATAATTTTTTTAAAAATATTAGACAATTATTCAAATATGTTGTTTGTTTGCGCCCCTTATCAAACTCTTTAAAAAATGAATTGTAAGTTTTTAGTCAAATTACTACCCGGTACCTAAAAAAAAGGAAAAGCTTCTTAAGAAATTATTTAATATTTTAGTTCTTTAAAAGAAACAACTCCTATTGAAAAAAAAGTAATGAAATGTATTCCTGATTAAGAAATGATAAATTAAATTATAGGAAACTGTAAAGTTAATGCCGCTGGTACAATTTAACTTTTTAATTAAATTTTATTATTTTTTATGAAAATATTATAATTTAAAAATATTATGATTTATTTACTAATTATTCTTAAGGTTTACTTAAAATGAAATAAACTTAGAAAGTACAAAAAAAATAATTCAAAAAGGCTTAAGATAAAGCAGAAGAAGATATTAAAAAAACAACTGGAAATTTATTTTGAAAATTATATTATTAAATAAATAAAATTTAATGTTTTAATATAATCTTATTTTTTATTATTTTCTTTATAATATTATAAAATTAATAAATAAATTTTAAAATTATATAATTTAAAATAAGAAATAGTATTATTATAATAATCATAAACCAAAATTTTAAGTTTCATTCATTTTTTTACTTAAATAATAAAGGTTAATTTAATTATGTATCCTAAATTGAGTCATAATTCGGTTTTTATGTTTAGATAATAGTTAATTTTTATTAAACAATATTATTTTCTAATTCTTCTAAATAATTTTCCTAGGCATTCGCATCATTTTCTTTAATTAATTCTTAATATGAGAATATATATAGTAATACTGGAATTAAACCAAATATCATATTTAAAATTATACTCTAGGTTTGTCCCGGCAAACCGAAGTCTTAATAAAAAGTTTGGTATTCGGTTTAATTTAAAACACCTGCTGTAAATAAAATTTAGAATGTCAAACCAGCTATATATAAAAGGGTATAAAACCAAGAGAAAAATTTAATCATAATCCCGTCTCTTTATCTAAAAAATAAAAAAACTTATATTCTTAAAACTTAGCTTAATAAATTATTTTAAAAAAAATAAATACCCAAAACCGCAAAGTGAAATTATTATAAGAGTAAATATGATGAAAAAGCCGCAAATTCTTATTACATCTATAATAAGTTAACTATCTCCTTAGTTTTAATTTAATAAGTAATAAAATGGATAAATTAATTGAGAAGAAGAAGTAAAGCCCCAAATTTAAAGAGTCATTGTAACTATTCCTCCTCTCGCAATTTAAGCGTTATTTATTCCTAATAGTTCTATAAGAATAAAAATAAAAGAACCTATCATTTAAATTATAAATAAAACTAGAGCTAATCCGATTAAAGAATTGTTAGCAGGCTTTCTTTTTTCCTATGTATTAAAATAAAAAGTAAGTAAATAAATAAATAAATAAATAAATAAATAAATAAATAAATAAATAAATAAATAAATAAATAAATAAATAAATAAATAAATAAATAAATAAATAAATAAATAAATAAATAAATAAATAAATAAATAAATAAATAAATAAATAAATAAATAAATAAATAAATAAATAAATAAATAAATAAATAAATAAATAAATAAATAAATAAATAAATAAATAAATAAATAAATAAATAAATAAATAAGGTATTACTTTTAACACAATAACAGCTCCTTAGTCAAATTTATAATCCTTGAAAAATTATTTGTATTCTATAAGTTCTCCTTCATATTCTAACTTTTATCTTTCTGGCTAAATACTTCCTCCATATATTGTGTTAATTTTTCTCTTTAAAATTTCTAAATCATGATAAAGAGACATTGTTATGTTTAACTCTCTAGTTTATGTCAATGTTATATGATGAATTTACACCTAAAATTTATATTTTTATAATTATAAATTTATCATAAAAGTTTAAGTTTAAGTTTAATTAATTAATTAAATTAAAAAGGAAAGTGTATTATAATATATTAATTTGATATTTTATATTGTTATTAATCTGTTTGTATACATAGAAGATATCAATTCTAATTTTTGTATTAGCCTGTAACTCTATTAATTCGGAATCACTCGATGGTTATATATTATCATTTATAAAAACCAAAAGTTCACCAAGTAAAACTTTTTCCCTTTCTTTGACCTTTTATTTTATTTCTAAACAAGTAATTTTTGGTTTTAATAATAATGGATAATAATCAGATTCTATAACTTATCCTTTTTTTGTTAATGTGTCGCTTTCTCTATAGGTATAGTGGGCTATAATTTAAAAGGGCTGCTGAGACTGGCTGTTCATCATCATCTTTTTTATTATTATTATACTTATTTTTTATAATTATATATTATTTTCTATAATTATTAATAAAAATTATTTTAATTTAATTAAGAAGAATAAGTGTAATTAGTTATTATTTGAATTCTTTAAATATATATAAACTTTATTTTTAAGTTATTAATTTATAAATTATTAATTTTTTTATACTTATAGTTTAAAAAGAAAAATTAGGATACGCAAATTATAAATTTTTTAATTAAAAAATTAAGATTATATATATATATGAATGTAAATTCTAAAATAAAAGGCTATATAGAAAATTATTTATATTTAAAAATTTTTATATAATAAATAATTTGTATATTTTTCAAATTTGAATAAATTACGTTTTAATTTCAAGGATTTTTTTTAAATAAACAATCATTTATTATTCAAATATCGGGCCAGTACTAAATTTCTTAGCTTATTTATTCGAAAGAAGGTCTTTTATCAGGATTAATGTCTCTACAAGATCTGACAAGATTTTAAACAAAATCAGGAATTCCTGAATTTGCAGGCAATTATTCATTTTTTTAAACTTTTTCCATAATTGTATTAGGTTCAAGTCCTGCAAAAGGCTCTTATCTGGCATAAATTTCCCACAAAAGAGTTCCAAAGGCAAAAACGTCGACTTTGTGGTCGTAGCCCTTTTTTTAGTACAATTCTAAAGCCATATAAGCGGGCGTACCTGAGAATTTTGAGGCGCTGCTTTAAATTTCGTCAAATCTTCTGGCCAAGCCAAAATCGCAGACTTTTACGTTGTAATTGTTATCTAGTAAAATGTTTAGGGACTTTAAATCTCTATGTACTATTTAGTTGCCATGGATGAAGGCGAAAGTTTCTGCGATTTATTTGGCTATTTATTTTTTAATTTGACCAGGAATTTTTTCTCTCACGTTTCGGTGAAGGAGGGAGTAAAGATCCCCTTTTTGAGATAATTCAGTTATAATACATAAATTAGGAGGTCTGTCGACGATTCCCATTAATAAAATTATATTAGGGTGTCTTAAACTTGCAAGCATATTTACTTCGTTATTTACTTCGTCTAATAATTCATCAGTTATTTTAGGATTAAAAATTTTTTTAATTGCAACTTGACACCCTTTAAATTTCCCACAATGAACGGTGGAAAATCCTCCCATTCCAATTTCTTTTCCGATTTCTAATTCGTTAAATTCGGCCTCTAAAACTGTTTTTGTTCTAGGACTTATTTACAATTTACCTTTACTTTGACTGTTATTTCTGGTCAGACTTACTGATTATAGTTGTTTTTAAAGCTCAGAATTTGCCTTTTTTAATTGCATTATTTCTTGGTCTTTATTTATAACATCCATCATTAAATTTCCTTAATTTGGCTATTAATTTAAGTTACTTTAAAAATCTTCATTGTCTTTAACTTCTTCTAATTCGTTAGACAAACCAAAAACTACTTTCAATGCTTGTCCTAATCTAGGCTAACATTAATTTTCTAATTTCAATAGGGGTTCAAAAACTTTCGTTAAGGGATTGCCATCTACCTGTTTTTTATTTTTATTTTATTTATATAATTTATTGATTTATTAATTTTATTTTATATTTTTGTGTGAAAATGATATGAAAAATTAAATTTACTTTTAGAATTTTTAAATTTTTTAAATTTAAAACGCTTTCAGGAATAGACATTAATTTATTTGCCTGTAAATTTAAAACTGACAAATTTTCTAATTGCTAGATTTTTGAATCTATTGATGAAATTTAATTATTTGACAAGTCTAACTCATTTAACTAAGTAAAAGAATAAATGTCATTTGGTATATAAGTAAGTCCTTTATTTGACAACTCCAATTTTGGTCCCTTTGCTCTTTTAAATCTTCCCAATATAAGTTGAATATCACTCATTTTTATTTTTATTTTTAAATTTATTTTTTATAATATATAATTGTTTTTGTTTTTTGTTTTTTTTAATTGAATTAAATTTTTTTAATATATATCTAAATAAAGAATAGAAGAAGTTTGTTAAAAACAATTTTATTATAAATTTTCATAAATAAATAACAATAATAATTATAATCTAAATATTTATAATATTTAAACAAATAATATTACTTCGCCAATAATTATAAATAAATGAGCATTTAATTTTTATTTAATATATTTAATAAAAGATAATATATATATTAAAATTGTTATATTTTATAAAATGGAAATTTTTTTACATTATAGTAAAGAAAAACCCTTTTTATTTACAGCATATTTTAACTAAAGTATTAAATTTTATTCAAATATCAAAATGGACCAAATTTTGCACTTCATTTCCATTTAACCTGAAAATCCTCTCCTTATTTTTGTTAAAGTCAGGTTTTATATAACTTTAAAATCCACCACCAAATCTGTCATCTTCTGATTCATCATCATTAAAAATATTAGGTTTAAAAGTTGATGCTATTTCGTCGTATTCTTATTTTTTCTCTCCCCAATTTTAGCACCTTTCACTATACCCAGTAATGTCCCCAGTATCAAAGGGCACTCTTTTATGTTTGTGTTATTATAGACTTTTTTAAAATATAATCATAAAAAAAAAAAAGTAATAAATAAAAAAATATTATTAATATTACTTCTTTCTAACTTTTTAATCATTAAATCTTTCTATTTTTTCCAGAACTTCTAATTAATCATAATCTTATTGGCTTTATTTTTTCTTTTTTTTAGATTAAATGTATATGTCAGAAGAATCGCTGTCTAATTCGTATAAATCATTTTTAGCTGTTAATTTTATTTCATCCCAATTATTTCTTGTGCCTTATAATTTTCTATCATCAAATTCGTCCCACATTTCTTCTTCTCCCTCTAAATAATCTTTATTTTTTTATTTCCTTCTCAATTCTTCCTTTTCTTTAAATATTTGATCCAAATCGGGAACTCTTAGCCTATCAACTTCCTATAATGATCAATTAATAATTAAAAAAATTAAAAAAAAAAAAATAATTAAAAAATAAAAAAAATAAAAAAATTTAAGATCATCATAAAATTATAATAATAAATTTATTAGACATAATAAAAATAAATATTTTGATAAATATACATTTTATTATATCTTTACCATTTATTATTTTTCCCACTCTAATTTTTTTCTAAGTTCTATAGGCGGTCGCCCTTAATTTGTATGGCTTTTTTTATGTTTATTCATTTTTTTTTTAATTAAATCTTAGGTTTTTCTATCTTTTTTATCATATATTTTCTTTTTTACCTCTTATTCTATCTATTTATAATATTCTTCCATTTGTTCAGATTTGTCTTATTTTGGGTATAATCTCTTTTTTTCATTCTAAACTTATAAATCTTATATTTATGCACTATCCATTATTTACTTAACATAATCATCTGGTAATGGTTTCCCATTTTTATCCATAAACCTAAAATAATACAATTTAAAATTTTAAAAATATTATAAAATAAAAAAAATAAAATAAAAAAATATGTTAGTATACTTTAAAGAACCTTAAATTTCTTTTTCTTGTTTAGTATAAGGTTCTAAATCCTTAATTTTAATTGTTTTTTCATTCATTAATTCTCTTATTTAATCTTATTGTAATTTAGATTTTTTCAAAAAGTTTTAATATTATTTTTCATCTAAAATCTCGTTAAATTCAGCATTTTAAGGCATATTTTGATACTCTTGAGTTCTGTTATTGTAAAATTAGTTTTATTTATAAGGGGTTTTGCTATTTATAACTGAATCTATATCTTTTAATTTATTTTACTTTTCCTATAATTGTTTTTCAAATTCATTTTCACTTAATTGGTCTTGTTATTCATATTAATCTTGTAAAAAATTTATTAATATTATTATTAAATGAATATCATTTAAATTTAATTAAATACCGTTATCCAGATTATAGTTCGACTTTCTATATTTGTCAAAAAATGGATCATATTATCCAGTCTCTTTATTATACCCGTAATCATCAAATTAATTTTAATTTTACATTTTTAATTAATTTTCTTTTTATTTTTCACTCTTTCTTTTATCTCTTTCTTACTTCAATTTTTAAATTTCTTCTTCTTATTCTATTCTTTTTTCCATTAGTCTTTCTTATTATGTCTTTTTTTTTGACCATTCAATTAATTTATCACTTTTTTTACTTTTATGTTCGTTTTCAACGTCATTATTATTTTAAAATCCTTTTAAAATATGAATTAAAATAATTTTAAATTTTAAATAATTTGTGTTTACCTATTTTTTGTCTATTCTTTTGTTTCCCAACTTTATTTTAATTTAAATCCTACCCAAATATTTTATTCACTCTTTGTTTTGGAGAAAATTCATCATTGTAATTATCATTTAAATTTTTTTTATATTCATTATATTTTAATTATTATTAATAATTATCTTATTCATCAGTATTATACTCATCATTTTACTGCATATCTTGATCATCATTATCGTTATATTCTGAACCTTATTGATCATTATATTAATTGTTATTATTTTAACTCTTTAAATTAAACCTAGTTAAAGAAATATCCCCAAATTCACTCAAATTTTTCCTATTTTTCTTAATAAAAAAAATATAAATTTATATTGTTTTAAAAATAACTAATAATATTACATATATTCAGGTCTAAAATTGTAAAATTAATTTTAAAATATATTTTTAATTAATATTTAATTTGCAGTCTAAAAATTTTAATACATGTATATATGCAAGTAAAATAAGGTTAAATTAGTAATTTATACTAAATTTAATTTAAAATATTTAATTAATTTTAATATGGTTTTATAAATTATAATTAATTTTCTGATTTTCGACCTATATAATAAATAAAAAATAACGAAATTTATTTAATTCGAATACTAATAATTATAATTACAAATTTTTCTTATTCTAATTCCTCTTCAGTTTTAAAAGGAATTTTTTTTGTCAAAAGTAAAATTGCTTTACTCTTCTCTTCTAGTTCTTTTAATTTTTTTTCTTTTTAACTTTTTTCTCTTTTTTTTTTTATTTTTGGTTCCAAAATTAGTGCCTTTTTAGCTTCTTCTTCTCTTTATTAAATTTTCACTTTTTAATTTTAATCTTCATTTTCTTCTTATAATTATTATTAATGGTAATTTTATAATTATTATTTGTTCAATGTACTTTTGCTTCTTAAATATTGAAAAGGCTTTTATTTTAATTCATCTATTCCCCTTTCTAAATCAAGACTTCTTCTTCTAGGTTATTTTTTGGGCTTTTTTATACTATTTAACTCTTATTTTACATTTTAATGTATTTTTTCTAACCATTTTGACTAGTTACCATCAAAAAAATTGGAAACATGATTATATTTTTCTATTTCCTCAGGTTTTTTGGTTAAACACTCTTTTTTTTATGCCGGCTTTTCCAATTGTTATAAGTATTGTTGATCTACTCCCCAGGCGTATTTTTATTCTGTTAATTTAGTTATAAATTAATAAAAAATTTATATAAATTTAAAAAATTTTATTTAATAATAAGAAAATCTTACTTTCTACTTTTTTTCCATCTTGTAATTTTGCTTAGTTTAAGTTTTTTACATGATTGTTATAAGCTTTTAATTTTTATTTTTCGAAATCTAGTTTTTACTATAAAAGCTTTTTCTTTTCTTCTTCCTCGAGCTTTTTTTCTTTTTAGTAAATAAATTCGTTTGTTTAATTCAATAAAATATATATAATTATATAAAATATAAAAAAAATACAAAATAAAATAATAAAAATAAAAATAATATATTATTACATTTATAAATCATGTTATTTCTGATAGCCAATTCTTTTGCAGTGATATTTTCCCTTTCTCTAAAAGGCAATTAACTAGCTTAAACATTATAATTTTCAGGTGACTCTCTATCGCTATCTTCTTAATGGTCTTCTATTATTTTATTTAGTTTTTTTTATTATATATTATTTTTATTGTATGGGTATGATTATTTTTATCTTTATATTCGATTTTTTGTATTGTTTTTTTAATTTAAATCCCTATTAATTTAATTTCGGTTATTATTTTTTTCATTAAAAGCGTTTTTTTAAGATTTTTAATTATAATATTGTTATTTGTGACCAAGTTTCACATTTTTTTAATTCTATAATTCTAATTCAGATTAAATTTTTCTAACCTTTTATTATTGATAGGCTATTTAAATTTCAATAGGAGCATTTTTAGGAGGTGATTTCGAAAAATTGTTTTATTATTACTTATGTTATTTATGCTAAATTTTTTATTGTTCGTTTATTTTACTGGATTTTTTATTAATATTTCTTTTACTGAATACTAATTATTAAATCTAATCATTATTCTAAGATTCTGGAGACATTGATTAACTTAAATTTTAAACTTCCAGTCCATCTGGAAATTCAAATTCATTATCTTAATAATCATTAATATCATTCGCCTATATTTCTCCATATATTTAGCCACAGTCTGAACATATGCAACTTGAATCGCCGATGGAATTTACATCAAAATCAGCTTGAATATTATAATTATTGAATAAAATATATACTAGTAAATAAATAATATATTTATTTATCTTTAAAAATATTTAATTACGATCATCATAACATTGGCACAAACAATTTGTACAGGCGTGAGAATCTGTATTAGATTACATATCTAAATATTAAGTGTAATCAATATGCTAATTTTAATTAGTTTACTTATTATTTTTCGAAAATCTATTATAATGTTGTTTCTGTATGGTTTTTTTATCTTATACCACTTTTTATTTATCTGGTTTTGTATTTTATTTAATTTATTTGTTTTATACTTATTTTGAAGTAATTTATGGCTTTTTATAAGTTTGCTATATTTTTTTTTTTGTAGGCTTAAGTTGTTGAGGTAAAGTTTAATGTTCTTTAATAAAATTAAAATTGAATTAATTTTTAAAATTAAATTTTAAACAAAGTATATTTATTACGCAATTATCCCCCATTTTATTGTTTCAATGTGTCGAAATAATCAATTTTTTAATGCTTTTTTTCAAATTCTAAAGGCTTAGGATAAACTTTTAATTTTTAAATTTAAATTAATTTTTTTATTCGAATTTTTAATAAAATAAAAATAATATTAATTATGAAACTAACAATATTATTTACTATTTTCATCATTCTCATCTTTATTTGCCGTATCTTGATGGAATATAAACTTAATCGGTTGATCTAGTCTTTATCCTACTACTGCTTGACCTACAAAACTCATATTTTCTAATTTATCAAAAATTATAATTGTTGTATTAAATTGTTTTATGATTTTTTTTTTTTTGGGATAATTTATACAATTAAATAAAATATTAAGAAAATTTGTAAATAATTTTTATTGAATTTTTTGTTTTTTCAACTTAATTAATCAAAATTTATAGTAAAAAGATGTTTAATTAACAGACATATATATAGTATTATAAAATAATTATTTTATTCTAATTCAGAAATCATCAAATATTTCTTTATCAAATAAATAATAAAAAAATTGGATTGATATTTATCACAAATAAAACATTGTAAATTTAATCTACTTATAAATTTTATTAAAACATAGTAAAAATAATTATCTTATAAATAAAAATTTTTTAATAACTAAAATGAATAAAATTACGACTCTTTATAAAAATTTCAAGCAAATCTCTAATTTATAAATTTAAATAAACAGGGGATTAAATACCAAAATAAAAAACGAATTTTTCTTTAAAAAAAAAGAACCGTAGTTCGACCTACAAAAATAGAAATAAAAAGAATTAAATGAATCATATTAAAAATTTTTAGAAAATTAAAGGTATAATATTAGGTAGCCCTATGAAAAAGACTTTTTTTTAACTGATGAAATTAAATAAAAATAGTTAAAAGAAGCTTAAGAAGCCTTTAAAGAATATTAAGACGTTCATAAATTGGATTAACATGTTTAAAGTAAGCCTTTTATTTCAATGCTTAGTAAAGTATCTTATTGCTATGAATATAAAAAAATTGTTGAAAAAGAAGAATTTCAAAAATTAATAATAGCAACTGCAGAATAATGTATAAAAAAATAAAATTATATATTAGATTTAATATATATTTATTTTATATTTATATAGTAATTTAATGTATTAAATTAAAATTGCATAAATAATGGTATCTTATTTTTTAAATTAAATTTATATTAGGCTATGATTTTGACGACTTAGATAATTTCATTAATTTCGTTAATTTTTGCAGTATAGTGGAAATCCCTAATATATAGACTGTCTGGGAAACTTTTTCTAGTTACATATTAAATAATTTGAGTCTTTTTAATTTCAGATAGAGAATTTCTATTTTAAGTTCAATAAATGACAGAAATTACAAATGTAAAATAAAATTATATGATTTTAAAATAATATATAGTATTTTAATAATTTAAATACTATTTTTGTAGAATTTGGGTAATTTTTTGATGTATTTGAAGTGTAATTTTTAGAAGATATAATGATATCTAGAGAAAAAGTTGATTTACAAAGAGTTTATGAAATTCTGACAATTTATAGAAAATATGAAAAAGGTTATTAATTATTTTACATATTGTATATAGAATTTGAATTTAACTAAATTTTATTTTATTTTTAATTAGGAAATGAAAACTTTTATTTCACCATATAAGAGAAAATTAAAGATAACATAAAAGAAACAAGTATCCCAATTTTAGTATAATTTATTTTACATTATAGTAACAGCGTAAAAGAAAGCATTGAAAATAGGACTTAAATGATGAGTTTGTTTGAAGAAATAATATTAAAAAAAATAAGGTATCAAATAATATTCATACTTATTTAAATTTATAAATTATTTTATAATTATTTATAATTTTATTTAATGTAATATTTGGCTAAAATTCATTTATAATTTTAAAGATTTTTAAATAATGATGAAATATTAAAAGTAATGTTTTGCTATACTAAATTCGGAAAAGGTTCTGATTTATTTTTTGAAGCACTAGATGATAGAGTACTTCTTTTAATTGATTAAATGTCTATACAGGAAGTTAAAAACATTTTAATTATCTCTTAAAATAGAAAAGGAGGTAGAGATAAAATTTATTAAGCAGTAGAGGCTTATTTACGAACCAACATAAACAAAATATAAAGGTAAATAGTTATATAATATATTTTATTAAAAAAAAATAATTGTATATATATTTTATAAAAAAAAAATAATTGTATGTATATTTTATGAATAATGAATATTTATATATATTTTATGATAAATATATAATTTAGATAGTTTATTTTTTACCTTTTATTTATAAAAATAATAATTTTTTAACATAGAATTAATTTGCCTGAATTGTTTTTTTACTTTTCGGAAAATATGGTTGGAAGTCCCTAGTTTTACGAGCTTATGGAAGCAAAATTATTAGAAATTATTTTTGTCTTAAATTCAGAATTACTATCATTATGTGCCTGGTCTTTCGCAGTTAATTAGCACACTTTTAAAGCAAATTTATTTATGAAAAAACTAGAAGAAGCTTTCCCTTAATAAATAAAAAATTCTAGTATAAGAGATATGAGTAGAATTGTCTGGAGTATGTGCAGGTAAAAAATATTAATAAACATATATATTTTTAATTAAATTTATTTAATATTAATTATAATGTTGAATTTATATAATACAATTTTATTATTGTAGAACTAAAGGACCAGATAGTCCATTGTTAGATTAGATTGAATAAGAAATTAATTAAAGATAGTTAAGTGGAAAAGATTGTGCACATGTTTTATGGGGATATATTTTAAATAAACCTTTATAAGGAAAAACCTTGGAAAAACTTGTAAAAACTATATTGTCTTAAAAAGAATAATTGGACAGTTGGGATGTTTCAACTATAATTTGGTCATTTTCCAAATATGAAAAACATGATATATTTAAATTTATTTATATTGAATTATATGACTAAGTAATGGAAGTAATTGATGAAATGAATAATGAAGAATTGTTATAGGTATTAATTAAAATTAAATTTTATTTTTTTAATGTTCAGATACTTAGTATATAAATTTAAAAGGTTATCCGTTCTTATATTGAAACATAAAATGAAACCTAAGAACTAGTTGATGAAAGTCGAGAAATATTACAAGAAAATTTATTGTAACTTAGCTATGATCAAGTCATACTTTGTATACATTTATACACTTCTATGACACAAGCAAATATAGACAATGAATTGAAAGAATTTATTATGTAGCTAAAAAAAAGGGCAGAGGAAATGGTTAGACTATAAGTTATATCAAATGATTTATAAAAAGAAGTTGACATACATTCTGTTGAATATTATGAAAAATTATAAAAACTGGACGAATTAAAACAGTGAGTATGCTGCGATTAAGATTTTAATTTTTGTTCCTTTAATTTATATTTAAAATTTGTTAATTAATATTTTAAATTTAGATTAAGTTTATTGTTAATTTTATAGTAGTAAATATAGTTTAATATTAAAATATAGTAAAATATACTTGATTTTAGTTTTTTTAGTAGTAAATTCTAGTAAATTATTATTTATATATTTTAATTCTAAAGATTCATTAGAAAAATAAAATTATTTAAATTGAGTAAATAAAAATAATTTTAACATGTTTAGAAATTCACTGTTTAAAATTGTGCAATAAACTAATGAACACAATAAAAAATATGAGGAAAATATAAATATAAAAAATAAATAAATTTAAATAAAAAGTAAGTATATATTAAAATTAAATACATTTTACAAATCATTTTTTTAAAAATAAATCTATATATAAATATTATTTTTGATGGTTAGCGAGAAAGATTGGCGATGGAATAATAAAGAGATATAGAAAATTCTTTAAAAAAAGAGTATCTTTATATAACTACTTTTTTATTTTATTTAAATTTTATTTAATCATAACTAGCAAAAATGCTATAATAATATATTGATCCTCTATATATATTATTTTATTTAAATTTTATTACATTATAACTAGCAAAACTCTATAATAATAAATTGATGAATAAAGAGAAGATAATTCTATTTAGAAAAAAAAATAAATTTTATAAGGTTTGAAATAAGAAAAAACTAATAGAAAAAAATAAAAGTATAGATCAGTTGAGCCTTAGTAATTATAAATTTTTAAAAATTTTACTAAATAAATATAAAAATATTATATTAATAAATATAAAAATGTTATACTAATAATTATATCAATAATATAATTAAATACATTAAATAAGACTTAAATTATTGTTATTTTTAGAATATGGAAAAATGACTAATACATGGAATTCCTTGATAAGGAAGATAAAAGGTAGGTTTCTCTATTTGATAGAAGACTTTCTTTATTTAAAGAAAAGAATTCATAAATAAATGATTATAAAAAAATTAAAAAAAATAAAAAAAATTATTTTGATTCAAGTAGTGATAATAGTAGTTGTAGCAGCAGTAGTAGTAGCAGTTCTTTTTCTAGTGATGATAAAAGTAGTTGTAGCGAAAGTTCTGATTCTTCTTTAAGTGAATCATTTAGCAGCTCAGAATCATCGATGTAACTAAATATATATTGTATGTATTTAATAATTTTTAACTTTCATTGACAAAATAAAAAAAATAGTTCAACTAGTTCAGAAAGTTCGGAAAGTTCTATGGAGGAAAGTGATTAAAGTAGTAGTGAAAGTCAAAAAACAATGCAAAAAAAGAAGTCAAGTAAACAAAAAATGCATTAAAATAAAAAAGTTAGTCGGAAATAGATAAAAAAATAAAAAGTTCAATAAGAATCTAGTAGCGACGAAATAAGTAGTTCTGATGATGATTTATATAAAAATTTTAAAACTAATAAAAAAATTTAAAGGAAAAAAATTAGAAAATAAAATTATGATAAAAAGAAAAAATGATAAAATAAAAAGAAAAAGTATTCATAAATGATTAAATTATAAAAAATTATAAAATAATTAATTTTATAATTACAGTTGAATGAAATTAATTATATATGCACATTATGTTCATAGTTAAAAAGCAAATTTTTATATTACATATAAATTAATAGAAATATTATACTAAGATTGTATTTATTTGTTTATTTTATCAAAAATTAAAATAATAAGATAATTTAAATAACAAGATTTTTAGTAATGAAAGGAATTTAAGTATTTAAAAAATGTAATTATTTTATTTATATTTTATATTATTGAAAAATTTGTGAAAATAAAATTAAATAAAGTAATATTTTAAATTTTGGAAAAAATGTCTCATTCAGCATTATCAGCCAAAAAGGCAAATACTTTTTCATTTATTATTCTTTAAATTTCTTTTTCTGTTTTTTTTTAAATTTCACTTGGCATTAGTTTCATAATTTAAAGTTAGAAAATTTCTTGTTAAACATATTCTAATTCTTCTTCAATTCTTTTAGCACAAACTTTATTTTCAATTTCAATTTTTTCCAAAGTTGGTAAATATAAATCGTTCATTTTGATAAAGATATCTTCAAATATTCTTATTAAATATTCTGGCATGAAAAATTCTTCTATAGCTAAATAAAGAGCCCTTGTGTTTTACAGTATTTAGGCTGAACCTTTTGTAGGGCAAGTAAATTTAATTTAAGTGTTATTCCACTGTAATTCTTAAATTTCTTCGCAGAAATCCTAAATTAATTCTACCAGAATAGAGGTTATGGTTTAAAAAAATAAATCTATTTTCTTTTTATAAGCTTATTGAATTTTTTCGCATCTTTAAATTAATTTAGACTATTCTTCTATAGCTTAAATTTTATCTTTTAAAGGCGGAATTAGATGTTTATTTATTAAAATCAAACATAGTAAACAGAGTGATAGATTTTTTGAAGTAATTTTATCCATTTTTTTAAAATTTAAAGCTTTACTATCAGCTATTAATTGGTATGAATAATCGCAGTAGTATTTTATTAAATTTAATAAATATTCAAATGTGTCAATTTTGCTTTGTCCTCTAACATAGTTAGTTTCCAATTTAATATATAAGCTCATTTTTTTAAGTAAGCTCAGCAAACATGCAGGAACTATAAGAATTAAAAACTAATGAAATAATTGTTAAAAGTTTTATATTATTTAATTTTGATTACCTTTATATTTGTTTCCTTCAATATATAATTCATTTTTCATTATTTTTACATCTAATTATTTTTGGAGACTATTTCTGTTATCATCTTCAATTATTGTATTATCTAATTTATCCTTATTCATAATAATTTCATCGTCATCAATTATTCTATCCGTATTCAATTGCATATTCATACTAGAATTAGGGTCTATTATATAGTATTAAAAAGTGAAAATAAAAAATAATTTATGAAATTTTAAGATTTTTACCATTAATCTAGTCTAATACTGCAAATGATTATTATTGACTTTATTTTTTTTCCAATTACATTTCTTAAATTACAATAATTTTAATAATCTCATAATATTCATAATTTATATCTTTAGGTGTCCATAAATCATTTTCCATGTCTTTTTTTAATTCTTATTATTAATGCAAATGGAAAGAACAAACAAAATTTCTTTCAATGTCCAATCTTAACAAATTTAAAGATGACATATCAATTTTTTAAAATTAGGTGGAATTATGATGATTTAACATTTTTTTCAATTTTTAATTCATTTATTCTAACCCTTAAAAAATTTTAGTAAATTTAAATATTAATTATTTTTTTAAAAGTATATATATATACCTTTAACTTCAATTTTCATTTTATTTTTCACATATACTTATATAAAACTTTCACAGGTATCAAATATTTAGTGAAACTTTTTAAATACATCTAAATTATTGAGGTCTTTTAAATCTTTCATTTAAAATAAATTTGTTAATTTTTCTATAAAGAAAACTGTTATTTTTTATATAATAACATGGAAATCATCAACAACTTCATTTATTTTATTAAAATAGTCCTAGTTATTTAAAATTTCTTCCCCATTTATTTACACTTGGTTTTCTATTTGTTATTATACAAAAGTAAAAATGTTTTATATAACTGTATCATTTAGTTAAAGTTATTATGTAACAGTTCTTTTAAATATATCTACATACAACTAGATGAATTTTATGAAAATTTCAACTGGTGTTTTTTGCATCAAATCGCCAATTTCAAATTTAGAATAATCTATTTTCATTAACTCATTGTTTTTATCATTATTATAGTCGTTATTTTATGATTTAAAATTCTAAATTTTAGCATTTTATTCTTGGTCTAATTATTCTATTAAATACCCTTTTAAATCTGATAAAAATTATCCATGAAAATCTTTTAAATGATTTTGTAATTTTGCACGGTAATTTCTGGCTGAAAAGTCTACTAAATTAAAGCTTTACAACACAATTCTAGCTATCTGATCTTCAGTGGATTTATTTCTTTAACATTCCTATAATTTCCAACTTTTTTTTTTATTTTTTTATTTTTAAATATTGAATTTAAATTAATAAAAATTTATATTTAATATTTAATAAAAATGATATAAAAATTTTATTTTTTACGGAATTTAATAAAGTTTTTGATCCTCCATATACTATGAAATATTGAGAAGTTTGTTATTGTCCATAGTTTCATTTAAGAAAGTCGAATTGTCAAGCATACTTTTTTAAAGCATAGAGTCTTCAGTTAAACTAAATTCTGAATTTTAAGACATTTATTTATTATCCTTTGTATAATTAAGGCCTTCAATTACATAATTTAAACTGAGCATCAAAAACATTTGAGAAACATTTTATTCTAATTTTTTTCTCGCACTAGAAATCGAGTCCTTTTATATAAATTGTATAAAAAATATAATATGAAAAATTATTTATTTAATTTTAAAGATAATATTATAATAAAAAGTATATATGTTTTTTATATCATATAGGTATACCTTGTATTTAGATAAAGATGTTAATTAATAAAATTTATGTTAAGAATAACTTTCTTCAGAACTTTGTAATAAGTCAACAGCATACTAATATTTTCCACTTTCAACCAAATCATTAATAGTTGGTATTGTTTTGTATACAGTTTTCATAAGTTGTAATTTATTTATGGTTTTTTCGAGTTTTAAAATTTTATTTTTTTTATTTATGATTGATTTTGATTTATCGACTAAATTTTTTTTTAAAGATTAATTATTGCACCTTATTTCTTTTATGTTGCCTAAACAAGATTCGATTGATTTTTGCATATTGTTAAAATTTATCACAACAGTCAAAAATTCGTCAAATCTATTCTGAATTTAATAAAATAAATTAAGATCTACTTCGTCTAAATATTCAGTTAATTCTTCTTATGTTTCATTTAATTAAGATTAATTTTTTTGCAATTTTGAGAAATCAAAAATAAAATTTTCTTCAAAAAACTAACTTGGCACATTTTCAAAGCATTTCATTAAATATTGGCCTAAATTTTGATCCTAAATTAGAGAATTTTCATCGAAAACTATATTTTTACTTTCCTTATACTTTTAAAAGCCAATTTTTACAGTTTCTATATAATTTTGAAATTCTTCAGGTTCAACATTTAATTTGTTTAAATAATTTTCTGATATTTGGTTATTTTCTCTTGATATAAAAGTAAATAATTTAAAAATATATAATAATTTAATTTTCAAACAATGAAATCTTTATTAAATATTATTGGCATATAATGTTAAAAAAAATACTATCCTTAATTTATTAAATATATTTTTTTTTTTCTTAAATATTATTATAAAATTTATTATTTTTATTTGTTTTTAAAATAATATACTTTAAAGCAAAGAAAATTTATTAAATTAAAAATATTTTTACTTGCCTTCATCTTTTTAATTTTTTCTATAATCTTCCCATTAAGTAGAAATAATTTTCTTTAAATTTTAAAACATGCTTGTATTGTGTTCCTAAAAATTCATTATAGAACTAAAATTCTGATTAGACCAGTCATTATGACTAGGGCCCTGATCTGTGTTGTTAATATTACTTTTTTCAGATTTTAAAGAGGCTTAACTATTATTCATTATATAAGGTAATTAGTTAACAAAAAATAAATTAAGTTATTTGTATTATTGAATATGATCTTTTATTTGAATATTTATTATTTTTGTAGTTAGAAAAATAATTTTTTTTTTTTTATTATTTAATTATTACTTGCTTTTCTAAATATTATGAATTTCAATTAATTATGGTGTTAATTTGAAAAAAAAAGATGTTTATATCCAAAATATAATAATATTTTAAAAGAGTTATCTACATCTACATAAATTCATTCTAAAATAATAAATTTTATTTTTTTATTATGGTGAAAAATAGTATATTAAAATTAAAAATTAATAATTTAATAAAAGTAAGAATGTTTCAAAATTAATATTTACAAAATATTATATATATAATTTTAATATTATATTTCAATTATCATTAAAAGAATTATGTTTTTATTTTTTAGGAATTAACTTTGGCTGATACATGGATTTTAAGTAACTTTATTATTTTTCAGATTTTCGCAAAAAATTATTTTAAATTTATTTTTGAAAAATATTTAAATTTAAGTTATTTTAAATTTCTACAGTTTTTGCCATCAATTAATTAAATTAATTTATATTTTCGGTATTTTATTTTTAACAAATTTTTTATTATTCTATTTAAAGTTTCTTTTTTTATTCCTTTTTTTTAATATCTTAATCATATTCTAAATTTAAATAACTATTTGAAATAATTTTACTGTTGTTGCCAGCAGTCTTTATTTTTCTTTTAAAAGACAAACCCTAACTTGTATTTACAAACTAATTTTACAATTATAAAATTTCATTTGAATTTAAATAGTTTTGATTTTATAAAATAAATGAGTTACTATTTTAATTTTAATTACTTTTTTTTGCTAAATAATTATGTGAGTCATTTAAAAAGTTATTATTAATTATGTTTATTTGTTATTAATTTAAATTCTTATTATTTATGTAAAAATTAAAAGTTTTGTTTAACTTTTGTAAATTTTACTTGGATTCTTTTAAATTTTAATAATAACCTTGTGAACTTTTAGTTTATTTTTATAAATTTATATTTTTTATTAACTAATTTTGAATATTTTTAAGCTTATTTTATGAATTGATTAATTATTTATTTTGTTTTTTTTTTCTATTTTTTATTTAATTATTATCTGTTTTATCGAGTTATAAATCGTCTTAAGTGCAGTCTGATTTATCGCAATCAGTTTCAAATACTTTATTTTTAATATTTTTTAAGTTTAATTTATCTTTATTTAAGGGAATTTTAAATGTATTTTACTTAGACTTATTTATATTATTATTAGTATTGTTTTTGTTGTACGTAGGAGTTAAGGATTTTTACTTCATTATATTATTACTGTGAAAAGTTGATGACATATATTTGGGAGACTTGTTATTAAATGAAGAATTAAATTTTTTTGTTTAATTCATATGTTCATTAAAGTTACTATAATTGGTTTTGTTTAATTTCGGAGTTTGGCTTCTTAAAATAAAATTTTAAGATTGACAATTACTTTAAGTTTGAATTTCATTTTAAAATTCCTCTAGTTTATTCTTGGCATTGTACAAGTTTTCTTATAATTTTTTAACTTATAAGATATGTGAATTTTGTTAAATTCCAGAAATAAAATTTTCCTATAAATCAGATTTTTAATTTTAATTTTCATCCTATAAATTTTGACAGGAAAAATTTTCTTGGCACTATTTTTTTTAATCAGTTATGAATTTTTAATTTTCTTCTGCCCTTCTTAATTCATCATCCTTTTACAAAAAATCTTTTAAAATATTTTCTAAAGAAATAATCAAATTTTTCTGTTTTTTGATAGTGTGAAACTAAATAACTTATTCAAATAAAGAAATTTAATTATCACTTTCAAATTACCTAATTTTTTCATCATTTTTAATTTTTTATTAAAAATCGAAAATTTATTGCTAAGATTCATTTTTAAGTTTTGTTCTTATGAGATTTAAAAATTTATTAAGATATTGAGTATTTTAATTAATAGCTTAATCATTCATAAAAGAAAGAGATTTTTCCAAATTTTTCAACTTTTATTGCCTTTCTAATTGTTCTTTTAGTTTCATTTAGTTAACTTTATCTTATTTTAATAGTTATTCTTTATTTTATTGTTCTTGTTCTTTGGAAATTTGTTCATTTTTTTCTTATTTTTAAATTTTATTTAAATTTTAATTTTTATTGTTTTAAATTAAATTGACATTATCTTGTAATATTTAAATTAAACTCATTTTTTCGTTTTTTTTCTGTTTTTTTTCTAAAATCTAAGACTTAGAAGTTCTATTTTTTAGCAAATTATCTGTAGAATTCTTTCTTTCAACAATATGGTATCTATATTTTTAATTTTAATTTATATTATTTTATTTACTTTGCTTTGAAATAAAATTTTATTCTTTTTTCCCAAGCCTTTATTCATTTTTTTCATTTATTTAAGTTGTATTTTCCTATTCTTAATTTTTTTCTGTTTTTTCTTTTTTATCTTCTTTATTTTTTTAAAATAGAAATTCTTCATCATTTTCTTATAAGCTTTTTTAATATTGGTGTCTCAAATTTTTTAAATATTGGTAATTAATGTTACTATCTTTTTAATTAGAATGTTACATTTTAATCAAATTTAGAGGTGATTTATCTTAATTGTTCAATTTTAATATTTTAGAAATATTAACATGCTTTTATTTTTAGACAGAATTACAATTTTCTTATATATTTTCTTAAAAAATTTCTGCTTCTTATTCTTAAGGCAAATAAAATGAATGATTTTTATTTATTTTTTAGGAAATGTTGTTAATCTTTGAAAATTTTTGTTTATTTTCGATTTAAGTTTTGTTCATTTAATTTTTTTATAAAATATTAATTATTTTGTTTTTTCTTTTATCCAGATTAGGTTTCATTAACTAATATTTATTTTTATTTTCTAGATATTTAGAATCTTCAGCTAGTTTTTCTTCAATCATTTTATGTTATTCTAAATATTCTATTTCAAACTACATTAAGTCCACATCTGGAACTTACTGTAATTTTTCCAGTTCATTTTGCAATCCAAACATGTTGTCTAATTTACTTACTAAAAAATTATTTTGATTAGGCACTTTTTAATAAATTTTTTTAACTAATTTTTATTTTTATTAAGCTTTGATTTCTCCTTCGGTGTAGCTTTTAGTGGAAACAGGTAATTAATTTATATATTAATCTAGTTTATTTTATTTAATATTTTTATTTTCATCTGTTTAATCCTCCGAATTATCATCGTAATTTGAAAAGATATTAATATTTGATAAATGACTTAAATTAGCAGAAGGTGAGAAAATTCCAGATAAATTTTTTGATTTTTTTTAATTATAATTTTTTCTTAATTATTTATAGTTTTATTAATTATTTTTTTAAGTAAAATTTTCATTGTCAGATAAATAGGAATTCGTATTTTAATATAAAGAATAAAATCTACGAAATCTTTTATTATTTTCTTAATTTTTTTTATCCTCTGACGACAAAAATGAGTTTTCAGAAGAAATTTAAAATTCAGAAATATCATTGTTAATTTATTTTTTCGCTATTTTAATATATTTAATTTCATCTAAATTTATATTTGGTTTTTCTTTTATTTTTTTATTATTTTCATTTATTAACACCTGACTTTAATTTAAATTTTGTTTTACTGGTTTGGCTTTTAGTTACCCATTTTCGTCTATATACTCTCTATAATGATTTTCAAATTACTAGGAGCTTTTATCTTGTATTTTTCCTTTTAATTCTAAGTTAATTTCCTCGTCTATTTATTTTTATCTTAATTCATACTCTTCTTATTTTTTTTTTATTAAATTAAGTCTTCTTTATTTAAGTTTTTACTTTTAATATTCATAGTTAATTTTTCTCTCTTTTACAATTTAATCGTATTTTTCCTGATTTTAAAGAATATAGGTTTTTAAATCGAATTTATTATCTCTTTAATTTAAAGATGATTTTTAAATTGAGTGAGTTTTGGAAATTCTTGACAAGTTCATATTATTATCACTTAAATTTATGTTATGCTTTCTTTAGTTATTGCCATTTTATTTAATAAGTTTATTTTCTTATTAGTTTTGCAAAATTTAGCTTGTTTTTAAGTTTTATATTTTACTGTTATTTAACAATTAAAATTATTATGCTTAATAATCGTCATTTAATATTTATGATTTTCCATTTATTTTATCACTAAGTTATAGTTTTTCCTGTTAAATATTTTAATAAAAGATTTTTTTTTATTTGATAGCTTCATTTAACTATCGGGCACTAAGAGATTTACTTAAATATGCATATTATTATCTTGTATCTGAATTTTAAAAATTATTTGATTCATGAAATAAATCTTAGCATGATTCAGAAAATTATTAATCATTTTAATTATAGATTTATTATTATTTTTTTTATAAATCTAATGCGGCGATAAATTTTTTTTATTTCTCTAATTTTTCATTTTGTACTTGTTTCATAATTTCTTAACGACAAAACTCAACATCTATAATCGAATTAGATTTATTTAATTCCTGTAATTTTTTGGGCTTTTTATAAACTCTGTTTTTAATTTCAATCATATTTTTTAATTCTTTCTTTTAATTTTTTACTATTTTTAAGTATTTTATTTTATAAGAATCATAACTGGAATCTGAATAATTTTAATCTTCATTATAGGAATTTTCTAAATTTTCCATTTTTTAACTTAAATCATCATATTTTTGAAAATCATAGGATGAATCACTATGATTAGAAATATCTTAAGAAATTTTTATTTATCTAGTATCTTTTTTACCCTCATTTTAGGTTATTATATTTTTTTTTCCATATTCAATATTTTTCTCATTTTTTTATTCAAGCATATTATAATCTATTTAATCATTTCCATTCATTAAGTTATCTAAAATAAATTCTTATTCTATTTTTTATTGCTTTAAATTTTATTGGTACTCATGAAATTGTTAAGCCATTTCAATTACTTGTAAAAGACGTTTTTCAACTTTTTTTTATTCTTACTCTTTTTCTTCTTATTTTTACTACTATTTTAATATTTAATCTTTTTACTATTCTAAAATCTATTCTGCTTCTTATTATTTTCTCTTTTCTTATTATTTTTAGAGAAATTTTCTTTGATTTTCTTTAAATTATTAGTCTTTTGTTCTAATTTTAAAAATTATTAATAATAATATAAGAATGAATCGTAATATAAATTTTAATTTTTTACACAATTTTCACATTTTATTTTTGCAAATGCATAGAGTTTTTAAAATATATTTAAAGTAATCGTTACTGAGAATTAAATTTTTATAATTTTTCTTTATATTCTTCTTCTGTTGGGTCTTGAACCCTATTTAATTTTTTAGAATTTCCTTTTCCCACTGCATGTCTAAGAAATTTATTCATTTGAGTTTGATAAATATCCTTATCTCTTTTTCTTAACTACTATTAAAAATTTAAATTAGTCCACTGAAAATAATTTTTTTTTTCTTCTGCTAAAAGTTAAATATTTCTATTAAGTCCTGTCAGTTCATACTTTTTTCATGATAAATTTACTTGAATATTAGAATTTATTTTGAAATTTAAAAAATAATAAAATTAGAAATACCTAAACCAAAAATATCCAGTCAATTGCCTCTTGGAAATTTGGTCTCAATTCTACATCTGTTTTTAAAAATCTGTTTAAAATATCATACGGTAAATTGGTTGTTTTTACAATTTCGTAAACAAATTTAATAATTCTATTTTCAATGAATTTATCTAATTTATTATTAACCTTCAGAATATCTATGTTATCATATTCATATACATTAGTTTCTTAATTTTGTTTTCTCTCCCTAAAAAAGTCTTTCAGCAAGTTAATATGATATTTATGGAATTCTTAAATTAACTTTTCATCTCTTATTATAGAAAAAACTACTACAAGACCAAGTGAAAATATATTTGCTTTTTCCATTTTTTCTTACTCATAAAAACTGTTTTATGTATTAAATTTTTTACAAAACTAGCTTTGAATAACTTCTGGTGCTTAATAAATTGCAAAATCAAGCATATCATAATTTTGCAATATCTAATCTGAATTTCTAATAAAAATTAAAGAATAAAAAAATATTGATTTTTTTTAATAAAAACTTTTTTATAATAATAAATACTCTTAATAATTTCTTTATATAGCTATATTTGATACAAGTACTTAATTATTCTCTTTCACAAATAAATTAGTGGGATTTATGTCAATAAATTAATAATAAATATTTGATGAAAGTTAGACTGTTATCGCCAATATTATATCAATTATATAGTTTAAAATTTTAGTACATATTTCTTTTACAATTTTATTTTCTGTAATTTAATTAATCTTTATCTAAGAAAAAAAGTACTATATTAAAATTAAAAAATTTAATAATTTTTTACCTATTTATTTTTTTTGATATCTAAATATTAACTAATTTCTAAATTATTTATATGCATTTTAGAATTATTTTTAATGAAATTTTTATAATTTGTTTTTATGTTTTCATGTATCAAGTAAATTGTGTTTTAATTTTATCGGTCTTAATAAAATTTATAAATTTTTAAAAGGTTTGGATTTTAAATTTCATTTATTTCTAGTTCATTTTAGTTTTAAACCTTATTTTATTCAATATTTTCTATTTACTCATTGTTTATTTTATTTTTTTCATTAAACAACTTTTATTTTCTAATTTTTTTATGGCTTTAACAATAATTTTATAAAATTATAAAATTATGGTCTTTAAATTATACATCATTTAAAATGGTCATTTTTAATAATTAGTTTTTATCAACATAATTTCTTTCATAAAATTTATTGTGACTTTATTATACTAAATTTACATCATATGTTTACTAATATTAATTTTTAGAATCAAAAGTTTTTTTAATTATTTCAAAATCTTTTTCAAACGGATGAATATATACTAATTTTGAAACCTAATTAAGCCTTTCTGCTTTTTCTTTTATTTTTTTTGCCAAATTTTTCATGGTATTCTGGCCATTTGTTAAGTCATTTTTAATCATTGGAAAATAACGAAACAAATATGTTTTTATGAAGCTTTTTTATTTTTTTTATTTTATATGATACTTGTAGAATTAATAAATTTTATTTATTATTCTAATAAAAATTTTTTATGTAGAATAAATGTCTTACTATATTTTCTGTATATAATTTATTAATTTTAAACAATAATAATATTATCAAATAAATAATTAATTTATTGAATTCAATCAATTATCTTTAATTTTATTTAAATTTAAATTATATATAACAAAGAAATATTTTAAATAACTTTGTTGATTTGATGTTAGTGATAAAGAAGAATTTATTTTAATCTATAATTTTAATTATAAATGTTTGTTAATTTATAAATTTTTAATTTAGTATTCAAAAAATAAAAATAAACAAAATATTCAACTTAGGAGTTAATTTAAAATCAAAAACAATAAATACAAATTATATATCTTAAAAACTAAAAAATTATTAAAAAATGGCAAAAAAAAAAGCTAGTGAAGTTAAATTCAATCTTAAAACGCTATTTCTCGTTATTAATGTCATTTTAGGTGGATTATTAATTGGATTAGGTAAATAAAAAGTTTTGTAATATAATATGAAAAATTAGAAGATTAAAAAATATTTTTTACCTAATATTTATTTATTTATTTTTTTCTTAATATAATTTAAGGTATTGCTTCTTATGTAGGTATGGAAAAATAAGATAATTGGTATGAAAATCCATGGTATTTTTTTGTGCCCTCTTATACAATTATTTTTGGATGCTTATTAATAGCTGCAGAATTTTAAATTAAATTTATTTAAAATCAATTCGCATTTTTAAATAGTTATTTTGGTAGAGGAATATTTTTAATATATTTAGCATCGGTCAGTGCTAATGCAGGTATTTTTTTATTTTTATTTATACTTAAAGCTAGTATTTATAAAGAAATTTTAAAAATAAATTTATAATTCAAATGCTTTATACTTATTTTAAATATAAACATTAAAAAAATTAAAAGGAAGTTTTACATCTAGTAAAACACTTGGGATTATATGTTGTATACTTTTTGCAATTGTAGGAATCATTTATACATTTTTTGGATGCTTTTTTAAAAAAGAATAGGATGGAGAATAAGCAAAAGGGGGAAAACCATAGGCAGAAAAAGCTTGAAATTAATATATTAACTTTTTTAATAATTTAATTAGTGTAATAATATATAATATAATGTATTATATTTAATGTAAATTTCAAATAAAATCTTCTATTTAGTTATTAATTTTATTTTATTTTTTTATGAATCATCATTACTAGAATTGATAATAATAATTTAAAATATATCAATAAAAATATAATTAATTAATTAAAATTAAATTAATTGAATTTAAATATAAATTAATAAATAAATAACATAAGAAATTTTTTTATTTTTATGCGAAACAAAAACTTGTAAAGCATTGAAATGAAAGCATATATATAAAAAGAAATAAATAATATGGAAAATATGGTATATGATTTTCATCATTAACTGTTTGCATAAAATCCTAATAAATTATAATAAATATATTAAACTCTTGAAATATTATGTTAAAAAAATGTAAAATTGAGAATTAAATAGGTAGGTACATCTACATGTAAAATTTGTAATCAACACATATAAAGTTAAAAATAACAAAGTTACACTCACAATTGCCTTTAATCTTATCACGATACTTGTTTATAAGACATATACATAAAAAATAAAGCTAATCAAAAAGGTATCAGTAAATTAAATTTTATAATACTAATTAAAAATTAAAATTAAAATTGTACTTTTAGAAAATATGGGATGTTTAAGTTGTAAAAAAGTTTACTAAAATTACGAAATCATAAAAATTTTTAAGGATTAAGATAATTATAATAAAACTATGGAGAAATTATTTAAAAATTGTATCCAATGTGACGAAAAGGGATATATAATGAAGATGACATAACACTTATGTGATAAATATATTCACAACGAATGTCTAGCCAATATCTATAAAGAAAATAATCCCAATTTGGGTTATGATGTAGTTACGAAATGTAAGCATTGCAATGAAGAATTTTTTAAGGAATAAATTGAGTTAGCTTATGGTAAGTATATTTACCAATATATATATTATTCTTAATTTATCTTATATAATTTATGAGGGATACAGAAAATAGAAGATGAAAGGAATAAAATAAATATGAGCTATATTAGGAGAGAAGATTAATAAATTAGATAATAGTGGAAAAAATAGGCCGAAGAAAGATCATTTGATTGTTAAATATGTTTTGGAGAAAAAATAAATATAAATAAAGAGTGTAGGACACTGGATAATTGCTTACATTAATTTTGTGAATCATGTAAAAAATCATTGGCATCTAAAATTTTTAAAAATTATCATTTTTTAAAAACTTTAAATAAAAAATTTATTTAGGTTTAAAGGAACATATTTTGAATTCATATCTTGAGGGTTAAGTAGACTGTCCTCTATGTGCTGAAATTCCAGTAGAAGAAAGAAAGTAAAATTTAAATTTAATTTTATATTTTTAAAAAATAAAATAAATATTTTATATAAAAAGGTTTCCAGATCCATAAATTTCTAAAGATAAGCCCCATGATCCTAATAATATAAGCATTTCTGTTCCTATTATATAGGATTTATTAAATAAACATGAATTTGAAAAACTATAAACTAGATGGATGAATATTTTATATATTGAAGAAGAAAACAAAAAAAATAAATTGATTAAAGTAGTTTTATGTCCTGGTTTTAAAAAAATTGTTGATTAGTCAAAATTGCAGAAAAATAAAATAAAACGGTTAGGCAAATAAAAATAAAATAATGATGAATCAGTTACAAAATTGGAAAAAAATGATAATAAAGTAGAAGAAGAAGAAAAAAAAGAAAACCTAGAAGAAGAAAAACAATAAAATGATGATTAGGATAATAAATAAAATTTAGAGGTAAATTTTTCTAATAATTTGCACTAATAATAATTTATTTAAATATTTTAGATTGTAAGCAAAGATATATTTAAAAAAAAATTATCTTTTGGAATAAATAAATTAGGTTTTGAAATTTAATAATGTGAGGCTATTTACGAATATGAAACAACTTAATAAATGAACAAAGACAAAACTTTAAAGCCCATAACAATATCATGTGTATCGTGTAAGCTGGATTTTTGTCCTGTAAAATAGATACAATTTTTATTTTTTTTATAAAATTAAAGTTAGATTCCATTTTTTTTTTAGCTATGTATGGACGTGGCCCATAAAAAATCATGCGAAAATTATAAGAAATGGAATGATAAATTAGTATAGAAAAACGCAAAAAAAGGTAGGATTTAATAAGATTAGCTGTATTTATAATAAATAATAAATGAAAATCCCTAAAAATACAAATTTTGTCCTAGCTGCAAAAATTTAATAGAAAAAAATGGAGGGTATTTTATTTTAATTTAATTATAATATTTAAATTACATTTTATACCTTTTTTAAAAATACATAATATTATAAAATAAAACCATACATTTTATTATACTTTTCATATGTATTTTTTATAGTTGTAACAGGGTAAATTGTGCAATTAAACAATGTAGAAAATCAATATGTTGGATATGTTTAAAATTCTTTGACAACTCGAATTTATGTTATAGACATATTGATGAATTTCATCCTGGAAGATTGTTCGACTAGAAAGCTTGACTTTTTTTAATTATTTTTACATTCAATTAAGACTTGAATTTTAAGTATATCTAATTTTATATTATTATAAATCATATATAAAATATTTAAATAATCTATTACAATAAATAATAGAGAGATTCAAAACATTTTGATTACTCTAATTTCATATTTGAAACTTAGGAATAAACTAATAAATAATTTAATTCCAATTCAATATATATTTCAATAAAATAAAGTAATCAATAAATAATAATTTAAATTATTAATCAATAAAAATGTCAAACTAATAGGTCATCATTTCTCATATAAATTTAAATACATCATAATTTTCTTAATAAAGAAAGGACATTTAAAAAAACCCATAAGTTGAAAAAGAATTTTTGTTAACTAGTTGTTATAATAAAGAAGAATTTAAATTAAATAAAAATTAATAAATTAGAAATAATTAAAAAATTGGTAACTTTTAAAATTCATAAAATTTATAAAGATATGAAAATTAAGATAATTAAAATTTAAAATATGAAAAATATAAAAGATAGCAATAAAATTAATAAACAATTGAAGTTAGGCTTTAAAAATAAAAATAAAAAATACCTATAAAATTAAATAATATAAGGATTTAATCAGCTAAAAGATATAAACCATTATATAGTAATATTAAATTGTCGGAGATAAATAATTAATGTAATGTGAAATAAAGTTTATTAGACATACTAAGGATATAAACTGATTATGCGGATTTATTAAGGCTGCATAATACATTTTCTTAAAAGTTTAAATATCCAAATTAAGTTTTAGAATTAAAAAAATAAACTTGGGTAATTTATAATTTCTAGAAAAAAACTAAATTATTTTATAAAAATAATTAAATTATTTAAGGAAAAAATTTAACTCTATGACGGTGAATAAAATAACAATATAAAGGGGCAAGTTCCAAAATTTAAATCTTCTTAGGAGGAAAATTTTGACTTTTTAATTTGCTAAAAACTTAATATTAAAGAACACTAAAAAAATAAATAAAATGACGATAGTAATTAATAAACATTAGGTTTGTATTAATAACAATATTAAGATTATTTATTTTAATCATTGTCACCTAGAACGGCTTAGTAATTAAATGAATTAAGATTAAACTAAGAAACCCAATTTGATGAAGATATATTTTAATAATTAAACAATTAATTAGATATAATAAATGAAACTCATAAAAATTAACAGTATAATTTTGATGAAGAAGAGTCTTAAATAATTGAATAACTTAATAATTAACAAAAAAATATAGAGGATATTAAAATTGAAGCTTAATAAACACCTAAAATTTTAATAAATAAGAAAGAGATTAAGGTACAACATAAAAAAATATTATATAAATTAATTATTAATAATTTGAAGTTTTATCTTTAAAGACAGACTATTAATAATTTTTTAAAATTATTAGGTAGGAAAAGATAGTTTTTACGAAATTATAGAAAAACAGGCAAAAGATTTTTAAAATCCTAAAATTCTAGAAAATGGAATGATTAAGCATTTTCCTAAAATTGGTAAAAAAAAATTCGGTGTTTTGGAAGATAAAAATTTTTAATACTAAAAAATAAATAAATAAAAATAAAGATATACTGAACAAATGCAAAATCTATTTTAAGAGTTATAATAAAGTAATTTTATACAATTTAAATTTTTAAATTGAGATATTTATTATTTTTTTAATTTTAGATTATTACACCCCAGGCATTGATATATTTGATAAATATAAAAAAGCTTTTTAACAAATTAAGAAAAGGATTAACAAATTTAACATTAAATTAGATATTGAATAAATTTTAAATAAAAATTCAATAACAAAAAAACCTTAAAAGCAGGAATTTTACATATAGTCTGATCTGTATGACTAAATTATATATGAAGAAAAATTACAAGAATTAATAAAAAAGGGAGAAGAAAAAGAGAAAAGGAGATAGTAATATATAAATAAAATAATTAAAAAAATTATAAAATCTTTATTTAAAAAAAAATATTTATTATAAATTATTTAAGAAAAAAATTAGAAGAGTTGGGAGATTTGGCCAATTATTATACATCATCATCTTCAGATAATGAGGATAGTGATTAAATAAATATTAAAAATGAAAATAAATTAAAATAAATAGAAGAATTTGAGTAAAATCCTTTAGATATACCTGATAAGGACATAATTTTTATAACTTAAAAATAATAATAAATAAATCAGAAAAAATAAGAATAAATTAATAAAAATTAAAAAAAAATGAAATAAAAAAGTTTTATTTCAAAATAAGCTAAATAACTAGATAATTTAATACAGGGATTAGATTAAGAAATTGGTGATTTTGAATTTGAATGAAAAAATTGATAATTAGTAAATAAGTATACTTTCACTCTACTAATTTATTACGTTTAAATTTTTAATTAATAAATCTTAATTGTATAGTAAATAAAAATATAATTCTAATAATGAAATTTCTAGAAAAACAATTTATAATAAAATATAATTAACATAAGGTATTATATAGTTTTATTTTTATATACATAATATTTATTAAATATATTAGTGAAATATTAATATAATATATAATTATATATATATAATATTATTATTTATAAGTAAATTATTAAATTTCTAATTAGAATCATATAATGTTAGTAAAGTTATAAAAATAAATTTTAAAATATATACATATTTTCTATCTAGTAAATATATTTTCAATTTACATATCATTTATTTTTATTTTTTTCCTCTTCTTTTTATTTCTGTATATCGTATAACAAACTTGAAAGTTATAATATTATAAAGCTAAAAAACAAATTTTTCGGACCTAGTTTATTAACAATCAACCTGGTTGATTTTTTCAACAAAATACTAAAAAAAGGTTAAGCCCTTTTATTTTTTAGTAACTATAATGATATCATTTTAAAATTCTCTAATTTATTTTTTTAATATATGTCTCTTATTTCATTTATATTAGGTAATGAAAGTTATTTTAGTAGTTTCGGTTATTAAATATCTTGTGATTCATCCTATGTATCATCTTCACGTATAAAATCTAAAGTATTTCTTCTTTTCATTTTCCTTTAAGAATAAATATGAAATGATGAAAAATTTAAAAATTATTTATAATTCAAATTTACATTTATTTTTATATTTGAGTGGAATATTCATAATCTAATTATTCTTTTTGGGGATTTTTGTTTTTATTTTCTTTATTTTACAATAATGAATTCAAATAAAGTAGAATATCATATTGAAGTCGTAATTATAAATTAAAGCTTGGTGAATTTTAATCACAAAAAAAATTTTCTTATTTATATTAGTTGGGAGCTGATTAATATTATATATTTTAATCTAATTTTTAATTTTAACAATATTTTTGAATCATTTTTTTTTGTTTTTTTTTTATTTTTTTTATAATTAATTAAATATTTATAATATTTGTAAATTTTATTGTATAGTAAGAATGTATTCTAATTATTCTGATATATTTATAACTTGGAATTAATCCTAAATAATAATTCTACTAAATTATTTCAAACTCAAAATGAAAAAAATTATTTTCTAAAGTCTTAATTTATTTTTATAATATTAAATAAGGAAATTTTACATTTAATAAGTAAAAAAGTTAGAAAATATTATACTTGTTTTAAAAATATTATTAAAGCATATAAAGTTTAAAAATAATTTATTTTATAAATTATTTGAATTTGTTATAATATATTTGATTAGAAAAAATGGTATTGTTTATTATTGTCTATAAATAACTATAAAATATTAATACGATGCTTTTTCATTAATTTATTAATTTTGCAAGAAATATTCTAAATTATAAATGTACAGTTTATTATCTTATCTAAATTCATTGTAGATTAAATAAATAAATTATACTCATATTTATCTTTAATTAAAAAATACTATAATTTAAGAACTTATTCTATCTAATTATGAATCATTAATTAATATCATAAAAAGCTTATATTTTATAATAATAAATAAATATCAAGCAAATAAAAAATAATATACAGTTTCTTATAAGCAGAACTGTCAGTTTAAATAAAAAGAAATAGCTTAATTTTTAATTTTAAAAATACAGAGGAAAAAAAGTAAAAAAAAATAGTATCAAAAATGGCAACATAGAATTGGATACAAATGGGATAAGATGAATATGAATTTCATGAGTTATTTAGAATGAATGAAGATGATTTTAAATAAATTGACTTAAAATATAATCATGTGGCAGCTGCTAAATTTGGAGGTCCAATTGCAGTAAGACAAATTAAATTTTATTTTTATAAAGTGTATTTAAACAATAATAGGTATGGTAATAAAAGCTTATTTTAAATTTAATATGTATTAGGCAACTTAAGATAAATTCTTAAAAAAATAGTATTAAGTATTAAATAATATACTCACTAAAGATAAAATTAGTTTTTTTGCAAATAATGGAAAACTAATAAATTCAATTTCCTTTAAACCAGATGCACAAATTGTAGGATTTAATTTTATACAAGATGAATTACTTTTAGTCGTATAAGAAAATTGGAAATATCACCTTTTATGTCCAAATCCTGGAAAAAATCAATTAAAAACATTTACTATACCGCACAAAGATTAATCAAATAAAATATAACTTGCAAAAGTACCTTCATAAAAATTACAGATATAATATTTTTTAAATTTATGGAAAATCTTTGTCATTTAAAAAATTCAAAAATACATACATTTAAAATTAATTTTCGAATATAGGTTTATGAGAATGGTTTTGTATTTTAGACTGATATAAATACCTTTTTTTTTATTGATTCTGTATACGAGCCATACAAATGCAAATAATTTTATGATCCAGAAATTTCTAAAAAATAATAAATAATAAAACATTGGGTTATTATACCAAGACAATACACTTTGTCAGAAAAATTGGAATTGTAAATTACTCATCACGCTGCAGGAATTATTAGTAATTTTTTTTTTGAATTTTATGATAATTAAATCATTTTTACAAAAAGACCTTGTTGAAGATGAAGGCTTTAAAATATATTATAATAGATAATATGCCCAGAATTTTGAGTAGCAATCATTACCCCATTTGGATAATATAGTTATGATAGCTCCATCTCCAGATTACGAAGAAATAGTGTAATTACTATATTTAATTTAATTTAAATTTTTCCTATATTATTTTTATTTGAACAATGTTTATAAGGTATTTAAGTTAAGTACAGCGAGGATAACATATTCAATGGGTTTGTTCAGTTATGGCTTTAAATTTTATAGATAAAACTATATATTAATAAGAAGTCCCTAAACTCTAATAGGGCTTATAAATAGAATAAAATGATGTAAATTAATTTATAATAAATATATTTTTACTAAACCTTATACATTTATAAAGTATATTTATATAATTAGAAAAGCTTCCTATAACCTTAATAAATGATATGGTGTGGAAAAAATTGCATTATTATTAATACATAATTCGAATTTAAAATTATTAACTAATATTTAGTAAAATCTGAAAAAAATTCTAAAACTAAGGGAAAATTTTTGGTAGAGGAGGTAATAATAATATATTATATTGTACTAAAATTTTAAAATATAAAAAAAGTTTGTAATTTTGATTAATTTATTAGGTCGACGGGATTAGAATAATAACAAATAGAAAATAAGAAATATTAAGATAAATTCCTTAGTGTTATATCAGTGTTTTTTAATAATTGTCAACGGATGTATTTAAACTTAATAAAAAAAAATTATTTATTATATTAAAATTTATTTTAAATATCAGCCCGGTGCTATGTTGTTGGATTAATATTAATAGTTAGAAGAAAAATAACCCTTAGATTATGAGGATAATTTTAGAAAAGATACTAAGTTATTAGAAGAAGCAGTTTAACAATGTTTAGAGGCGTCAAAATTTGAATTAAATCATAATAGATAGGAAAAATTATTAAGATCAGCATAATACGGAAAAACATTTTTGGAACATGATTAATTTGATTAAAATTTAATGGGGGAAATATGTAGGTAGCGAAAAAACTATTCAATTATTATAATAAAAAGTAATATATTTAAATTAATTTATTCTAAATTCTAAGAGCTTTGAGAGTAGTAAATAGTCTTAGAGTGGAAAAAGTGTGCAGAACAATAACTTATGCATAACTTGATACATTATCAGATCCCGTATTAATTAAATTATTATTAAGATATAATTCTCACTATAAAGCTATTTAAATTTGCAAACATTTGAATTTATCATAAAAACTAAAGTAATAATTATACTGTCTACTAATTTCAAATATATATATAATAATAAACATTAATAGGTAATAAGTTTATATTCATTGGGCTTGTTAAAAAATAGAATAATAAAATGTTTCTGAATTATAGTTGTGTGATGAAATTTTTGAAAAATTACAGCCTGAGCATGTTTCTTATACTGAAATAGCTAAAAAAGCCTTTAAAATTGGAAAAGTACTATTACAATTTTCTATTTTAGAATTTCCCTAAAAAAAATTATAAACATTTATTTTTTGTACTTTAATTTTTAAAATATTTACAAAAAAAGCCGTCTTTAGGATTAAAATTACTAGATTTTGAAAAAGAAACTGCTAAAAAAGTACCAGTATTGATATGGATGGCATAATAAGACGAAACTGGTGAATAGACGAAGGTATAGCATATATATAAATATAAATTATATTTAATTTTACAAAATAAAATATAACTATTCTTAAATGTATTTAGAAATTTTACTTTGAAAATGCTGTTAAAGAATCTATATAAAGTAAAGATTCTAACATGATAAATATGACTTTAATGAAAATTTTGGACTCTTAGTTATCAGATGAATTGAAATTTAATGTAATATTTGCATTTATTTTCTTAAAAGAAATTAAAAAGATTAAATTTTTTATATTGCTTTAATAATTTATTTTTAAAATTCCTTAGATTTTATCTATTGATGCTGTAATAATTGCACACACTAAACAATATTTGAAAAGTTTTAATAAACTTGATCTTTTGCAATAATATTTATAAAATATTAATGATACAAAGGATTTAGGGTTCCTGGCACTTTAATAAGGTATGATAGTATAAAAAATTAATTTTAAGTGCTATTAAATTATATTTTAATATACCTTCAAAAGCATAATAGACTAATTAAGTAAAAAAAAGATTGGATATAATGAAAATAGGATCCTAATTTTTGTAAAAGTCAAACCCATTTTATGGAAATTTAATTAAATAAGAAGTTACCATTTTAGAAGAGTAAATATTTTAATTTTTATTGCTAAGAATTTTTATTTAAATTTTAATTATGTATGATTTTATAGACTTTTGATTTCATTATACTCAATATTATATTATAATATATTTAAATAGATTCATGAATAAAAATGATCTTTAGGATAAATGCTTTGATCAAATTTAATAATATCATGGTAAACCATTTTTAAATGAAATTTTTTATATGTATTTAAAGCAAGGATTATAGTAAGAAGCCGAAAAACTAAAAGAATAAATTGGTATATCTGATAAAAGATATCACGTTTAAAAAATAAAGGTATTCATATAAAAATATCATTTTAAAAAATAAACTATTTATTAATAATTTAAACAATAAGAAAAAAATACTATTAAAATACTGTATATTCTCAAAATATGGGGTTTAATTTTTTTTTTTATTATATTTTTTTTTTCACAAGGTATTAATTGAAAAACAAGAGTGGAATTAAATAGAAAAATATTTACTTTAAATTAATAAAAAAAGAGTTTTAGTTCCTTATGAAATGGTTGCGGATTTAATCTTTAAAATTGGAAGTTAAGATCATGTAGGTAATGTTTCAATAAATAAAATTTTTTATCTTTTACAAAAAAATTTTTTTAATTATGGGATTTTTTATTAACTAAATACAATCAAAACATTTAAGTTTAAAAATAATTGTAATTATTAAATGGCATTACAAGCTTATTTAAATAACTCTAATATAAGAAATATATATTAAATTCTAATGTATTACGTATTTTAATTTTAAAATAATTTATTATAATGATATAAAATAAATATTAATTTTGTAGAAAAACAATTAATTTTGGCTTTTATTATCAAACTTTATAATTGAATTATTTAATAACTAAGATTTATTAATGATTTATTTTAAAAGCCTTAAATTTGATCCAAAAAATGCACGATATTAATGAATAAGTAAGTATTTTAGTGAGAATTGGTTAACCTTAAATTGCAGTTGAGGCTTGTGTTTCATCAAAAAATTATACATTATTGAGAGAAATAAAGGAACAAATTGTAGATGAGTAAGTTCGTAATAACATAGATCTATACTTGAATAATTAAGCTAGATGATATTTTTGACTTATAAATATATTATATATATATTTTTTATTAAAAAATCTACATATTTTATATAATATTTTAATATAATGTTACATTTTTTTTATATATATAAATATATTTAGCTGATAAAAAAGAGGGATATAAACAAATAATAAAATAAAACCCTATATTAAATACTTTACTTTATCAACAGAGTAAAAAAATTATTACTAATCTGTAATGTCTTTAGTTGATAAATACAATTTTAAAATCATTAAAGTTAAATGACTAGAATTTTAAAATTTTATAAAATATCCGAAATTGTATTATTATGTCATGTTTTATTAATAAACTGGCATTAATAATAAAAATTAAATACTATTTTTTTTAATTTTAATACGTATGTTAATTTCCTTTTTTTCAATCAAACATGATCAAGTATAATTAATATTAAACTAATTAATAAGCAAGAGTCTAAATATTTTATTACGAAAAATAATTAATTTAATAATATGTAATATAGGTAAATGACATAATAGCTATAATATAATTACTTAACATTATTTTTTAAAATATAAAAAAATAAAATTATTTAAAATTTTTATTATAGTTAAGGTATATTCATATAATATCTTTTTTTAAATATTATATTTTTAATATTCTTTTTTATTTTACATTTTAATTTTCAGAATAGAAAATTTAAATAAAGATGTTTAATAATGAATCAATTTACGGATTATTATAGACTTTGCTTACTCTTAATTTGTAATAGTTTTTTAATTTTTAGGATTTATAGCCTATTTAAAACAATTTTATACATCGTTTAAAATAACACTTAATTAAATTATGAGTTAAAAATTCATGATTTTTATATAATAATTATAAATTTAATTTCCTAGAATTTATAGTAAGATATGCTTTTACTTTTTTATATTATAAAATAAAAAAAGAATCTTATATTTTATTTTTATTTAATCATATATTTTAAATTTTTCGAAATCTAGAATTTAAAAATAATTCTCTATATTTACATATAAAGAAAAATCTTTAATAAAATATGCAATATTAATAAAATGAATCTCTTTCAACATTTGAAATATATAATAAATTAATATTTTTTATACGAATTAAAATTTATAATTATATTAATTAAATTTTTATACCCTAAAAATAAATCTTTTTTTGTAGTAAATTTTAATGGATAAGCTGAAACTTCAAATATCTAAATTAAAATTACTAATTCTTTTAAATATAATACTATGCCTTGTTTTATATAAATATTATTGAATTGTTATTGTTTAAGTACTATTAATATTCGTATTATTGATACATTTTTCGCTCACATTATATATCATTCTCAATCTTATTGATTTAATATTAAATATATTATTCTTATTTTGTTATAATTTACGTTTAAATATATAAATTTTGGATACAACAATGAATTTTATCATACTCTACTGTTTTCCATTATTTTCATTTTATAAATAATATTTTAAGTTAACTTAATATATTTTTATAAATTTTTGCTATGTTATAATTATTTTTTAAAGAAAATTTTTAAATTTTACTATTTTTAATTAACAATTTTAGCTTGGATAATATAATGTCAATGACGAAAACTATATTTAAAACATTTAATTATATGATATAAGTAATTTTAATTATTACATATTATTTCCGTGTAATCTGTATTTACTTAAATACTTCGTCAACTAATTTATTGTATTTTAACTAATTTCAGTTTTTAACCGGATATTAAAGAATTTTTGGTAAAAAAAAATAATTACACTACCTACGTCACAAGGAAATAGAAATATCCCTTATTAATAACAAATACTATATTATTTTTTAGTTTGTTTAATTAATTCATTTAGTTTTTTATTGATTAATTATTTATGATTATTATTTGATACTTTTAAAATAGTAAAAAATTAAAATATCAAAAAAAATAAATAAAAAAAAACTCAAATTTACAAATAAAAAACAAAATAAATAAATTAAAAATAAAAATAAATAATAAACCCAAGAAATAAATAAATAAATGACTGACGCTTAATAACACTTTTTCTAAAATATTCACTAATAAACAACCAAATTTTCTTTAAACCTTTATGAGAAATCCCCTATGAAATCTGATATCCTTGCTAAAAATGCTTAGAAACTTGACAAAAATATTAATAATGTTGTTGTCATATTGGATGATAAAGTTTAAAAGGCATTAGGAAAATACCTTGAAAAAAGATAAGCTTTTTAACGGACTATACTTTAAAACAAAGAAGTTTTATAAAAAAAACTCGTTGAATCTCCTGTTTATAAAAAATCTAATGAAATATAAAATTAAATTGTCGACTCATTGTAAAACTAGTTGGATTTGTTCTATAAATAATTCTTGCACAATAATCCTGGTAAATATATTAAATTAAAAATAAAAATAATTAAATAATTAAAGTTAATAATAAATTTTACTCAGTTTGAGTTATTTAAATTATTCCAAGTAAATTAAAAATATCCAATACCTGCTAATTAATTAATAAATTTTTATTTATATTTTTAGACTATGTTAAAAAACAAGAAGAATAAGGGGAAAATGGATAATTATTAGAATAATAAAAGTAATAAAAATCTTTGTAAATGTCTGAAGAGGACAGGGAAAACCTTATTAAAAGATATAAATCTCTTATTGAAAATGTGAATAATGTTTCCTTTGAAGTCTATTAAGTTTATTTTTTACTTTTACAATAAACTACTCTCTTTAAAAAATGCTAAGAAGTCAAAATTTTCTAAGAGATCTTGACTGATTCTTTAAGAGAATATTTGTTGAAACCTTTGTAAGAAAAATATACAAATCCTGCTTTATAATAAGTTTTATTATACAGAAACAGAGGAGTTGAATTTTCTAAATAATAATAATAACTTTTGATAAACTACTATAATAATTAAAGAGTCATTATGTAAAAATAAATCGATTAAGTCTTAGCTTTTATTAAATAAGACAGATAAAAATAAATAGAGTAAATTAAAGTTTAATTTGGAAAAGTTGTCGATTTCAAAAATTAATAAATATAATAATTATAGTAAAGATTCGATTCATTAAAATAAGGATATATTACTGTATACAACAATTACTTTACCATAGAGTTTGCCAAAGAATATTTCTAAATAAACAAGGAAAAAATCATTAAATAATTGGGTGAGTTGAGGGAAAGTTTAAAAGAAGTTTCCGTCAAAGGAAAAGACGCTTATTAAAAAGCCTTATAACAATATAAATTAAAATAGGAATATTATATTAATTACGGAAAAAGCACTGTTAAAAATGCCATTAAAGACGGGTAAGAGGCCAAAGAAAAACTTATTAATTATGGAAAAACATCTTATGAATAAGCTTTAAATGAATACAGAAAAAAAAAATAGGCCTTGTATGAACAATAAAACCCTCTTTGAATTTGAAATTTATTGATAAAAATATTTTTAAAATATATTAAATTATAAATTAGTAGGTCTTAAAAAAGGAATGAATTATAAAAATAATATTAAATCAAAAATAAGATATAAAAATGAGTATATTTTATATTATTTAATTAATTAATATGATATAATTATCTATATTTTATATTAATTTTAAATTAATTTTATGAGATTTGTATAGATTAATGTAAATATTTGTTAGTAAAAACGTAAAAATCCTTCACTTTTATTAATTTTTTGTACAAAATATTTTAATCAATTAAAGATTATTATGTCATTATTTATTATTATATATATATAGTTTGGTTGAGAGTCATTTATTTTTCTGTTTATAAAATTAAAAAATATAGTTAAATAAAATATCTTTTTCATCTGATTTCAAAGAGGTCTATTTTTCCAAAGTGATATTTATCCTTTACTATCGCCTGTTACAAACATAGAATTGCTCACTAAACAACTAGAAAAAATTTCATTACTATCTTAAAAAGTTTCGATTTCTTTTAGTTCTTTGTAATTTTCGCTAAATCTCCAAATTCTAGCAGTTTTATCTTCACTTACAGATAAAAAGCAAAACTTATTCAGTCTTTATAAAAATTAAAATAATTAAAACTATTAAATAACATTATTTACTATGATAATGGTTTTATTTATTATTTTAATTATTATAAATATTTTTTTTTATAACCTTTTGAGTTCATTAATCATATTTTTATGTAATTAAAAGAATTTTTCTGAAACTAAGTCTTTTTTTGATTTGTCCCAAACTTAAATGGCGTTATTATAAGAATTTATAAATATATTATCAGTCATTTTTAGAACTAAGCACTAAATTTCATTTAATTCATCTTCTTCTTCATCCATTTTATCGCTAAATAATTTTAAATTAAATTCATTTTCGTGGAATTAAACCTGAATAGTTTTTTAAGATTCGTCTTCATTAACGTCCCAAAACCTAAATAAATAAATTATGATTTATTTTATTTCCTAAATTTATAAGATTGCTAATTAAATTGACGGTTTTTATAAATTATTTTTAATTAATTAATTGAAAAAGCCTAAATTTATTTATGTATGTTTTACTTTAAGACGCCAGTATCGTCAATGGAGACAAACTATTCGTCAGAGAAAGAAATGATATTATTATAAAAAAGTCTTGATTCATGTCCAGGAAAAATTTTCAAACATTTTTTTGTGTCAATATTCCAAAGTCTTATTGTTTTATCAAATCCTCCACTTAAGAACCTACTTTCATCTACAGTTGCCAAACTGTAAACCATTTCTTCGTGGCCCACTAATTAATATTACCCTTATCCATTTATTTTATGAATAATTTGCCCAGTTTCATGCGTTTCTTAAATGAGTGGGAAAATTACTATGTTTTCAAGGCACCCAGAAAGTAAATAATCTTAGTTGAATTTCTGTTAATTTTAATAATAAATATAAATAATTAGAAAGCTTAAAATTATTTATATCATTTTTGTTAAGATTTAAAAATATGTGTTTACCAAAAGACATCCTGAATTATCTTATCTAATTTCTTAAATTACCGTTCTTTGTTTTAAATCCCAAACTTAAAAATAACTTTTGGAAACTGTGCAAATATAATTTTCCGATAATCTTTGGATACTTTAAATAGATTAACTACAATAAGGACTAGTTAAAGTATACTATAGTTTATTCATTTTATTTTTGGCTAAATTATTTAGATTTTCAGCAGATTTTTATATTTCATTAAAAACGTCTTAAACTCCGGCAGCATCAAGCTGATTAAATATATTAATATATAAAATATAATTTTAATAAATTTATAATATGTAAATTAAAATAAAATATTTTTATGAAAAATTAAAAATTTACTTTTAAAGCGCATTTGTATCTGAATTCATTTAAATTAGGGTAGTACATATCCAATTATTGCTTTTAGTACTCTTTTACTGCGTTATACAGTTCTAAATATAAGTCTTGATATTTTTTTTAATTAGGATCAGAAACCTCAAAATTTATCAACTAATTATCTTCATTAAAAAGCTAATTAAAATATTTTTCATATTTGCCAGGATTTATGTTTTATAATTATTTTTCTAAAAGACTTTATATTTCATTTATCTTTTAAGAACATTCAGATTTAATAACCTTTAAGTCTACAATTAATTCATCTATCATTTTTACGGATGTTTTTAATTAAACGAGCTAATTATTACATTCTTGTTTTATATCTTCAAATTCCTGTTAAATATCTTCGTTTTCAACTTTTACAAATTGCTCTTATAAAGCATTAGTTATTTCTTATTTAAAATTTTCCAAATAAATATTTCCATGCATACTGTGGTTTTAATTGTTTTATTTAAAGCATTCAGAACAGGCTAACCTATTTTACGATTTACAGTCTTTTTCTACACATATTAAAGAAATTTAATTCTAACTATGTTATGAACAATTTGACATTATTTGCGTTATATTTTTTTAGATTTTTATAAATATTCTATTCTATTTTTAATTTTTTTTATTTATTTAATTTAGCTTTACTATTCTATTTTATAATAAAAAATTATAATAAATGTTTTTGCGGGAAATTAATATAATATTATTAATTAAGAAAGTTTCCAAATTAGTAAAAAGGCTACTAAATAACATTATATTTTTTTAAAATATTTAAATATAAAAATACTGTAATCTAAAATTTAATTTTTTATTAATTTTCAATAAATAATTTTTATCAAATGTTATCTTATCCCTAATTAGAGTCATCTGATTTTTGTGTTCCTTATTCATTATTTTAATACAAATTACTTTCTTAAAATTTTTTATTCAAATAATTATCTTATGCTTCAGAAAATAAGTGTTTTTTTGTATTTTTCTGCTAAAATTATTACTATAGGCTTTATCTTTGTTGTTCTGATTCTTTTTATTAGTCTTATTTATCTTCTAATTTTTTATTTTGACTTGTCATTTCTTATACAAAATCTTATTTATCATTTTCCAAATTGTATTCTTTTTTAGTATTTTAATCTTAATTTTTATATAATTTCTGTTCTTCCTTTTAATATTTAGCATATTATTATTGGTAAAGTTCTTTGTAATTTTTATTTTTATATAACTTATTAACCATCAAGTTATTGTAGTTATAATTTTAAATTGTTGATTTTTACTCTAAATTGTTTTAGGGCTAATTAACAATATAATTTAATAAACAATTCTTAAAATTGTTTAAATCTGTATTTTCTTAAATGTTATCCTTTTAATTTAAACTTTCGTCGATATTTATATTTGCCATATTTTGGGAATTTTTATTATCTTAGAAGGTTTTAAAAGATTCGTTACCCATATAAAATTGCAAGGCTTTATTTTGTTAATTTTACTAGATGGAATTTTTGGTTTAAATAATAGGATTGGAATCATCATAATCTTAGCCGAAAAACTATCTTGATATTTTATAAATCATTTAGTTTTTACTCAATTAACCAATTAAATTGTCAGCTTAATCTTCATTATTTACATTTTTAATTGATATTGAACTATCTTACTAAAGTAAAGGCTTACTGTTTTCTTCATCAATTTATTATATTTCGGTTTAATTTTAAAGATTTTAAATTTTATCTTCTTGACTAGTATTTTTTTTATCCCATTTAAAAATTAATCTTTTTGCAAAATCCATTTTAATCCACTCTCTTACTTTTTTTATTTAAAGGATTCTATCACAAAGTAATAAACATAACAAAGATAAAACCATACTAAAAATGTGAATAATATCATTTGCTAACTCATTTCTATCTAATATTTTTATATCATAAATTAATGCACCCATACTAAAGGTAAGTGGACCTAAATTAGTAATTTTTTTATATAAATTTATGAATATTAATTATTTTAAATATATAGATATTATAGTATAAAATAAAAAATTACCAAAAAATGCAATATTCAGCATAGACCTGTTTAAAGAAGGCGAAATTTAGTTTGTTATCGAAGTTCTAGTAATATAAATATATTTAGAGACCCAATAAAATATTATAAGTCCTATTATTTCTATTAAAACACCTATAGGGAATATTGATGCATAAAACATGGAAGTTAAATAAATTTTATTGCAAAATGCATATTTTTCCTCAATAAAAAATGATTGGTCTTCAAAAATTTAATTGGCTTAATATTAGGTTTAGGAACTGTTTAGAGAATTTTTATTCAATTTTTTTCTTTAAATCCACTTCAAAAAATACAAGGGGTCGAAAAATAAAATAAAACTAAATGATAAAGAATTTCCTATAAAAATAAAGAATAAATTCCTTAACATGTCTTCATCACTATATCTATTAGAAAAAGAATAATTATATAATTTTTAGTTAAATTAAATATTTTATTGTTTTTTATAGTTTACTTATTATCCTTTAATAAAAGCAAGAAAAATGGAATTAATGCAGTATTAATAAACTACATCCAACTCAACATAAAAGCCAATGAAGTAGATTATTATGTATGCGTGTGGTGCATTTCAAAATTACTTAATTTTGAGTAAACTAAAAATAATAAAGTATTTATAAGTAAAACAACACCGGCACAAAGACAAGAAACAGCCAATTCCCCAAAAGTACTTTATGATTTTTACCCATTTTACCAAACAGTAAGATTATATATTATAATAAAACAAATTATTAAAAGAGAAACTGCTAAAAAGAAACTAACCAATCTTCTGTAAAATTTTTATTTTATACCCACTTCTACATTTTCCCTAAAATAAGAATTAATATGTTTATTTTTGGAAATTTTAATTATTTAATTGTTAAAATTAATTATATGTAATTAAATATTTAATTTAAATATTATACCATAAATAATCTATAGGCTCTTCTGCTTATTGAACGTGCAATCTTCTTCCATTAAGCATTTTATGCTGATTTTTAGTATAAATTCCGAAAAATTATGTCATGAATACAGAAAAAGTATTTTAACTTATTTATTATTAATTAATAAATTAAATAATGTAAAAACTAATTTTATATATGTATAAATTATATTTACCTCCACTTTTCCAATATGTCATCTTTATCTTACTTTGTTTTAAATGTAACGAAAACTGACTTTGCTTTGTGTTAATTTACAGTATTTAGTATAAATGAGTTGTCAAGTTTGTGAATTTTTAAATCTACTTCTAAAATCTGAGCATCAATTTTATGCTTAAGTTATTAATATTTTTAAAAATCAATTTTCATATATTCTTTCTGAATTTTGTTTAATTAATTAACTAATTTTACTTTTTCTCTAAATGCAGTAATATATTCATTTAATTTATAAATTTAAACTATTTTTTCTACTTTAACAACCCTTTTTAATAACTGTGTAGATGAAGTTTCAAAAAACTATTTTATTTATTCTTCTCTTAAATTTGGGTCTACATAATGGGCTATCAAGGTGAAATCACTAGCCTTTAATTAATATAGATAATAATTTAATTAGGAAAAATTGGTATAAAAACATTTGAAATTAATGTTATTTACTTAGATATATTGGTCTTCATAATCATACTCTTTTTTCTTTAAATAAATTTTCATAGCAATTAAAGTTAAAATGGTTAGTAGAATTGAAAGCAAATTCAGAGCTAATTACATACCTTTATAATTACCATCCACCTTAATTGGATACAGTAGTCCATAAAAACTAAAACATTATATTTCGTCTTTATGACAATAAACTTAAAAATGAATGAAGTTATAAATACCAGCAATAATAAAAACTTAAGCTAAGATATACAAAATATATTTAGTATAGTAAAAAAATAAAGGAATTCCAGCTCCTTGTTCTGAAAATTCATTAGGATCTGTATTAATATTATATTTGTCTTTTTAAATTGGAAGGTTACTATTAAAACAAAAAATAATGGTATAAATTAACTAGTATATTGGTTAAAAATTATTTAAAAAAAATTATGATAATTTTGCTAATTATTGTAAGCTTTAAAATAATATTTATGTAATACCAACAAATGCATTTTTCTATATTATTAAAATCGTCTTATTTAAGTTTTCCCACCTATATTAAATATAAATAAGATTTGAAAAAAAAGTTTGTTATTAAAAATATAATTTACCTTTTTAGCTTTTCCGTGTTTTTGAGCTAATTAAAGATTCGGTGGGACTTTGAAAGGCTCATAAATTAATTCATGTTACTAAAAACAATTTTCTTCACTTTATGAAAAGATATTATTTTTGTTATAATTATAGTCCATTATATTTTTTTTTTATTTTTTTATTTGGTTTTTTAAAAAAGGTAATTATTCTTTCTAAATTAATTGTAATTAATATTCTACAAAAATTCAATTTATTGGTTTATAAAATCAATATAAACTTAAATGCGAAGGATGAAAAATACTAGAATTATTAAAATTGATTGTATCAGAATAAACAAGTGATATTAAATATTGATAATCTATTTAAACCTCATTAATTTTAATTATGTAATAGATTTATTATAAAATTAATAAACTTTTAAGTCGAATAAAATATTTTTAATAATTAAATTTATAAATTTTTAAATTCAAATTATATTTTTCAGAAATTATTATATATCTTACATACACTTTTTATAGTAAATTATTTAATCTAACTATTGAATTAATTATTAAATTAAAGCCTTGAAATTCTTATCTTAATTTTAAATTATTTTAACAAAATTTTCTTAATTAACTATTTCATACTGATAAATATTTATTATTAAACATATACTGTTCTCATACTCATTTTTAAAAATATTGATACCCATGTTCTATATTTAATAAAATATTCAAAAATTATAAAAATAAATAAATATTTATTACAGTTATAAATCTCCAAAGCAAATACTGCTCCATAATAATAATTTGATCTTCATTTTATTTACATAACTTTAACTTATTATCGTATTCAACTATTTGAATAATATCCTATTTTATCTATTGTTAAAATATACCTAATGTTTTATGCATATTCTCTTCCAAATTGTATTACTTAAATAAAAAAAAAAAAAAAAATACTAAAAAAGTAATGTAATTATATTTTTACTTATTATAATTTATTATTTTCATTAAACATTATACGATCAAAAAATTGCGACAATTTTTTTTCTTGATTTATTTCTAATAATGACATACTTACATTTTTAATTTATTACTATTATTTTAACAATCCTTATTTTATAACCTCCAGCTTTTTAAATAAATCATAGTCATTTGCTTACTCTATAAAATTATCATTCTTTGAAAAAAAATAAAAATAATTATATTTTCATACATAAAATTATATCATTTTGTAATAAATATAAAAAATTTTATTTTAGATTTATTTATTTTTTATCGTTACTTATTATGAATCAAATATATGATATACTTTATCGATAAATTAGCTTTTAATAGAATCTAAAGTTTTTTATTAATAGGAAATTTGTTTTTCAAATATTTTCTTATCTGACTATATTTAATTTTATAGTTCGTTTAATTTTTCTAAAATACAGCTTTGGTCTGATACATTTGTTTATATAATGCTGCTTGTTTAGTTTAAATTTTCATTCTAACATTTTTTATTGCTTTATGTTTCTTAAATTTTAAAAATTTCTTTATCAATTATTTCTTAAAGTCTAATATACAAAATTTAGTTAATTTATTATATTAAATTTTCCTTTTAAGTAAGGCTGGACTGTATAAATTTATTGTAATAACTATTGTTGTAATTTAAACTATTTTAGTTTGAATCAAAAGAACTTATTTGTTACTAGTTTAAACTGTTTGTATATTCGTATTTACTACTTGTACTTTATTGTACAAAACTAAAATTATCTTTATTTTTAATCTATGTATCAAAACTGCTAACTTAGTTATTATTATTTATATATATTGTATTATTATTTTAACTATAGTTGTAATTATTAAAAAAATTATTTACATGCTCAATAATTTCTTATCCAATCTTTTCTTTTAAAAAAAAATTATCTTATTATTCTATTTATTAAGAATCTAGAAAAAATTTAAATATTTATTTTTATCAAGAATTATTCTATTTTAAATTTCAAATTATAAAAATAATTTACTTATTAAATTTTCTATAGTTAATATCTGCTTTATATTTTTTTTGTTTTAGGACTAATTACAATTTAAGCATTAGATTTGTTAATCTCTTTAACTGTTATTTAGTTTATCTAAATTATTTTTTATTTGTCTCTTGAATATATTACTTTCTTCAATCATTAATTGGATTTGCTATTCTTTTTCCTAAATAATTGTTTACTAATCTTGTACTTATTAAATAGTTTAAGTAACTAAGTTTTAAAAATTCTATATCACCGTCTAAAAAAATATATATAATTTAAATAAATAAAAATATTATTATTTTATATAATTAAGTTAATTATTAATTTACCTAATATTCTTAATTCAAATAATATTCATTATTTCGATTTTCAAAATCATTTTATTAAAATTAATATTTATTATCTGGAGAATTTATTCTTTCTACTTAACTTTTTCTATTTAAAATGTTTTATTCTGCTTATTCTAAATGCATTTTTTCCTAATAAAAATAAATTAATTTATTAATATACAATACTATTAATGAATATATAAATAACAATTACATATGCAATATATTTTAAAATTTCTGACTTTTTTTCTAATTAAATATTGTCAATTTCAGTTTAATTTTCGAAAGCTTAGTTAAGATTAATTTAAACTTCTTGAGATCCTTTAGCATATTATAAAGCATCTAAACTAGAGTAGTTAAACATTTTAATATAAGGAAATTTTTTGATAGTACTTTATTCATCTATTAAAAAAAAAAATAAAAAAAAAAATTGATATTAATAAATAATATAAAGCATTACTAATATTATAGAAAATTTATAAATATATAAGAAATATGTATATATTTATAATAGATATTTCACTTATATACTTTTTATTTAAAAAATTACTTTATTATAAACTCTATAAAACTTTAAGTTTAGGGGTCTACTTAATATTTTAACACTTTTTTAAATTTTAATAAAACAATTTTATGCTATTATTACTAATTTGATTACTATTTTCTTAATTATTTAAGGCACTTTAAGAAGAACAGACAGAACTTTTTAAGTTATTTTTTCTACTTTATCTGAATTAATTGATAACTTTATCTTTTTATTACCTTATATTTCTTATGTTTTCTTTTTCATTTACTAAATTATATTTAATTTTCGAAAGAGCTTTGTTTGAAGTCGTGTTTTAGGCCTCTATTTTATCCAATTTAATTTAAAGCTCTTCAATGGATTTTTACTATTTGGAAGTTGTTTTTTAGAAAAAACTAATTTCAGATTCTATAAATTCATCATATTAAGCTTTTTCATCCTCATATTCTTAAATTTGAGCTTCCTAAATAAAATATGAAATTATTAATTACTTGTATTTTAAAATAATAAAATTGTTCTAAAAATAATTAATAACATATTCTGATATTAGTATTTGCAGGGCTCTGATTTTATCATTATTGTGAGATATTTCTATAGATTCGATTGGATTTTAATCCGTTAATGAGTTGTAAAACGACATACTATATATTATATTATATTATATTTACTTTTTTTATTTAGTTTTGTTTTGTTTTGTTTTAATTTTTAATAATTATAAAGTATAAACGCGCAATTAATATTATATTTTTTAATTTAAAATTACTTAACAATTAAACTAATAAAATTAATCTTAAGGTTTCCACCACAAGAATATTAATTATAGTATTATACGCATTAAAAAATGACAATTTATATCTTTATATGAATTTAATTTATATTAATATATATATAATTATAAAAACTAAAAATTCATTTACAGAGAAATATATATATTTTTTTTTAATTAAATATACTTTAAAATTTATATTTTATAATTTATATAAGGTATTTTTAATTTTTCATATCAAAATAATTTTTTCTAAAAATTTTAGGGTTAATTGTGATTTAGAATATTTTACTTTTAAATATTATATTTATTAAACTATGTACTGTAAGCCGGCTTATTAGTAGAGGACATATATTATTGATTATATGATTTTTTTTCTGAATTTAAATTGATTTATAAAGGCGAATTTTTATTATTATTATTCATATTATTTATAATATTTTTATTTAAAAGATTTAATTTTAAATGTTGTTATTCGGAAAATCTTTTTTAGGAAATATCATACTTATTGGGAGTAGTTTATTAAAATGGCTATTCTTATTGTTATAAGTTGTATATATTTTTTTATAGTTAAGAATTTTCAGGTGTATATGAGTTATTTTGTTTCACTATATTATTATAAAATTTCGTGTTTGTAAGCTGCTAGGGATTTACTTTGGTTAGCAAATCGGCATATTTTTTTTAGTTACTTAAATTAACATTTTCCTAATTTTATATATGATGTTTAGGTGAAATATTTTTTGATTTTTCCTAAAAATATAAATTAATTAGTATATTAAAAATAAAAATAAAATAAAAAACAAAATATTAGAGTTTACAAAAGTTTTTTCGGTAGAGTATATCTTTTTATCAGGACTAGTTTAATTTTAATTATTTTTTGGGCAGATTTAATTTTAATTTTAACTTATTTAATTTTTATCAATATGGTTTATTTTACTATTAAATTATTTGTCAAATTTTTGTTATAATAATTATGCTTACACAGAGTCTCCGTGTTTGTCTTCTAATTCAAAATATTTTTCTTTTGGACTTTCAGCAGTAATTTTTTTAATGGTAGAAGTATTTTCCTGTAGGATTTTTTTATTTTTATTTTAATTTTCCTCTTCTTCTTAAACATATTTTTGTTATTATTATTTTAAAAATTAATTTGTTGATTAAGTTTCTTAATAGTGTTTATTTGTAATTTCCTAAATAGAATTCAAAGTTTCTAGAGCATATTGCTCACTAGGTTTTTTGCCAGATGAAGCAAATTCTAATGATCTTTCTAAATTTTACAGTTTATTATTTAATTAATCATAATTTATAAGTAATTGTTTACTTTGCTATTTTTAGGGAATTTCTGGACTTTAATCCAAATAATTTTCTTCGTTTTCCTCTTCTACAGTTTAATTAATCATTTACTCATCTACAATTTTCATGTTATTATTTTTATTTTATTAAAATTATTATGATTATTTTAATTAAGGGTTCATATATTCCTATAAATATTAATTGGAATTTTACTATTGATTTTCGAATAAATCTTTGAATCCCTTTTCAAAAGATACATACATTTATCTATTAAGTGGAGTTTTTTTCAAATTCTGTTAGTTTCCACTATTTAATGCATTGTTCTAAGAACTTTGCGTTTTTGTCTATTATTCTTAGTCAATTTACTGTTATAATGAAATTTATTTAGGTATATACTCTAAGTTATGAATTTAATGGTCTTAAGAAATCTAAAATATTTATTGAAGAGCCACTTAAAGTTCTTTTTCAAAGGTTGGCACCTAAGATTGATTTTAAAATTTCCCCTTATTTTCTACAATTCTTATTACTTGATTATCATATTCATTTAATTTCTCTGTATATTTAGTAATTATATTAATAAATGGTTTAAAATCCATGTTAACTAAGATATTTTCTAAATTCTACTCTATATCAGATTTAATGTTTTTCATGTCTACAATAGACTATTTTATATTTTATATCTGTTATTCATTAGCTTAATCAATTTATTTTTAATTTTCATATATTAATTTTTCTGCTTTAATTTTTTCATTTTCCAAAATCTGGTAAAATCCTTAATACATTCGCTAAACTTCTTATATTTGGCAATTTATTGTTTCTTTTTCACTGTGAATTTACTATATTTATTTAATTTATAAAATTTTTGTTTCAGACTTTTAATTTATACCATTTAAGTTCCTTAAAAATTAATCAATAAGTTTTTTCCTTTCTTCTTAACTTCCTTCTTCTTTCACCTCTTTCATATTTTAATTTTAAGTTTATTGCTAAATATTTCCGTAGTTAATGTTTTCGTCTATAAATTAATAAAATAAATTAAATTAAAGTTAAAATATTAATTTTTATTTTATTAAATTAAAACATTAATTTTTTAATTTTTTTAATTTACTTTATAAAGTTTTAATTCTATCAATTTATTGGTCCTCTGATTCTTATGAATTGGCTCTATTTTCATAAGAGTCAAAAGTATTATACCTTTAATTATTAATTTTACTATTTTTTAAACTATTTGGAGTTAAATCTATATTAGCTTTTCTAACAGATCCCTTTAAGGATTAAACTTAATTTAAATTGTTTTTTTTCATAAAATTTTTATCTTATTACTATATTTAATTTTATTTATTTTTAATGGTATTTTTATCTAAACTGTTTAATATCTCTTATTATTAATTATTTTATGGACTTTAATTTTAAATTAATTTAATATTGTTCTTAGAAGAATTAGCATTATTAGTATTGTTTTTAGATAACGAAGAAGAATAAGGCATTTATTTATTAATTTGAACTTTTATTTATTCAGCACTATTTTTATCTTCGATATTATTATTTTTTTGGTATTCTTGAATTTAATTGGTATCTTTTTTCATTGTACTGGTTTAAGAAGAGCAAAATTATTCCTATTATTGTTCTTCGATTTATTCCAACTTTTTATTACTTTAAGAGACAATTTAATTTTAAGTAGTAGGCTAGTTTTAAGGATTACTAGATATAGAATTTTTAGGGGAAAAAATTTCGCTATTTAAATCTATAATTTTATAGTTTCCACTATTTACATTAAGTTCCTAATTTGAATTATTTCTTTATTCGAACTAAAATTTATTGGACTAAATGGAAGAATGGTTACTTTAACTACCATTATTAGAATTAAAGCTGACTAAATTATTAACACAAGGTGCATTGCTACCAACTGAACTAAACTCCTTTTAACTTTCTTAGTTGCCGTTTTGAACATTATTACTATTATAATTTTTATTATAATTATTGCTTTTTTCTTTAACACTGCTTTTATTTGGATTTATTGTATTCATATATAATTAACTGCTAATACTATTTTATATTTACTATTATTATAAATTTTTTTAATTAAATTAGGTATCATTATGTTTAAAACTGTTAGGTTAAGTGTTGTTTCCAAGAGAGTAGGGACCTCTATTGTTTTTTTGTATTTATGGATTTTTAGGATCTTGCTATTTAGAAAGTAAATAGTTTAAATGGGTTTCAGAATTGTATTTTTCCTGTGATTTTTGAATTCTTTGGCTTTTTTAATATTGTTGTTGTTGTTGTTGGGAAAATTGTTATTGTTAAAATGCTTTTTATGAGGAGTTCTGATTTTTCGGCTAAGATGATAAGTTTTGTTTGGGAGTTTGGTTGTGCTGTTACTCTTTTTTTTACTAAACTGGTTTCATAATGTTTTTAAGATTTTAACTCAAATTCTAAGTGCCTCCATTAAAAAAATTTTTATTTTATCCTACTTGCTTCATTTGAGACTATTAATTATTTCTAAAATTTTGAGTGTTAATTGTGTTGTGGCTTCCTGTAAATGCATTTTTTGCGTTATGTAAAAGAGTTTTACAGGAATTTGATGGCTCTGTCATTTATTTTTATGAATTAGATAAACCTCTTTAAGTGTTTTATTAAATTTCCGTTTTTAGTTACTATTTTAAATCAACAGCTTATTATTTGCTTTTAGGGTTTTATTGTAACATACCTTAACTTTAAGACTAATTTTATTGGTTTTTATTTAACGTACCACTATAAAGGGATTTTAATGCAGTATTATACATTTGTTATATAATTCAATTTAATTTAAATTGGTTTAATATTTTATATTGAATAAATTATGTTTATTTATTTTTTATTTTATTTTAGTTTTATTTACCTAATATGAATATTAAATAAATTATCAATTAATTTATGTTGATACAGTTGTTATTATTAAAAAATTAATGGCCATCTAATTAACAATATTTGATAATTGAAATATAACAATCAATTACTATTATTTATGGTAAGACAAAAGCATTTTATTATATATAAAAATTAATGAAAATACTATGAATGCTACAAATATGCAATTTGCAGTTAAATTAAATAAAAATTGTATATTTTTTAAATCAATGCATATATGTTAAAATTTACATAATTTAAATTTATAATTCATAATAACAATTTGGTTAATTATTTAAAAATTTATAAATTGCCTGATATAAAAAGTTTTTATGCTTTTATATGTTATCCCTCTAAAATATTTAAATTCTTAATTTATTGAAATAAATTGATATACACATTGTAATTGTTTTGGATTATAGAAAAATAAATAAGAAAATATAATAAAAAATAAAATATAAGAAAAATGAGTAATAATATAAACTTTTTGGATCTTATAAAACAAAAAGATAGATTAACTGAATTTGAAAATCAGAGAAAAAAATAACAATAGGAATAATAATAATAAAACTTAAAAAAATGCTCCGAGTGTTTTAAGCCAAACTATGAGCTAAATAATAAAAATATATGCGGTAGCTGTAATGATATAAAAGATAATTCCAAAAACTTTAGAGATAAAGTTCATACATTTAATAATTAATAAGAATATTTGGAAATTAAAAAAAGAAGCTCTTAAGATTCATAAAACTCTTCTAACAATTAGTTAAATAAGTAAAAAATATAAGTTAAACTTTTTAATAAATATTGAAATTTTATTAATTTTATTAAAAATTAGAAAAAACAATTTAATAAATTTAATGAACAACAATCCAAATTTATAAGGTAATATTGAAATTATTAATAATTTTTTTCTTATTTATTTATAAATATAGTATAGATATGTAATCAATGATATATATATATATTTTACTACTTTTTTAAATTCTTTTTTATTTAAGGGTATAATGAAAACACTTTCTAGTAAAAAAGAAGTACTGATATGCCATCTTATCAAAATCGAGATAATTATAACTAAAAATAATAAAATTAATAAAGAAATACAGAAATTCCCAATTTACAAAATAGTGGTTTAAATTCTAACCAATTTAATTAAAAATTTTAGCCTGTAAACCCGATGGAAGATATTGGATAAAAGTAAAATAATTAATATTAAAATATCTAGTAATAAGATAGTATAATCCATAGAAACACAAACAATATAAATAAATAAGCATAATCATAGTAATTTTAGTAATCGAATTTGAGTAGTGATGTAAAAAATAATTCTAATTATGATCCTATGAAATAATTTACAAAAAAAAAATAATATTAGTCTAAAAATAAAAAGGATAGAAAGGAAATGGTTTAGAGGAACAAAGCGAGGTATAAAATAAAAAATAATATTTAAAGATAAAAAATCAATATATAAATTTTATATATTTTATTTTTGTAATTATTTATGTTTATATAAAAACATTTGTGTATTTTATTATCGTAAATTAATATATTTATATATAAAATTATTTATAAATATTAAAATTAAAATTAGGATATTTAAACTAAAAGATAATATCCCTAATTATTTTTATGAGGAAACAATGGAAGATAAAAAAAAAATGAATAGAATTATAGTTATTCTTATTTTAATTTTTTTAGTTCTCACTTGGATATTTTTAAAAATTTATAATTTGTCAGCTATTTAATTTTGCGATTCAGGAACTAACCCTTTAAAAAATAATAATTGTAAACCTTGTCCAAAAAATGGACTTTGCGAAAATGGGCAGTTGACGTGTGATGGTATAAATTTTTAATAAAAATCAATATTATTATACTTTTTTATAAAATTAAGATTATATCAAATATAATTATTTTGTAACTTTAATATGTAGTCATGTATGTCAGAGATGGAGATAATTGTATAGAAAGTTCAAAACTATTATAGCTAAAAGATAAAACTTTAGAGGGTATTATAGAGGATTTAGAAAGAAATAATGGAGATTTATAATGTTCTTAATTATCGAATGAAAATTAAATTGTATACAAAAGTATTAAAGAAATTAAGTTAATTCTTGATAAGATACCTCAATTTAGTGAAACTCTTATTAAGGATTTATATGATCCTGAAAACTAAGAAAGATTCGATTATGAAATTAATAAAAATGGAATGATTTATACTAAAAATTCAAGAAAAAGTTTAATTTGCCATATTAAAATATATTTCTACTAAAATCCGTTTAGATCATTTGGCTTAACTATATTTACAGTAAATTATAAAATATTTTACAAAATTTTTGTTAAAAATATTAAATTTAATAAAAAATAGATCATTTCTATACTAACCATGTATAAAATAAGAAGAATTTAAATTGAAAGAAAAATTAGTTATGAAATATTTGATTTTTTGGTTACAGACTTAAAAAAAAGCTAAGATAACACTTTAAATATTGCTAAGTATGATTATGAATGGAAAAAAAAATACAAATCAGACTTTAATGAAAATGTTTTACATAATGTTGAAAAATTAAGACAATAAGTAAAATAAATTGAAGTATTTTTTGATGAAAATGATACTTTATGGTATCTTAATTAAGATGCCGGAGTGTATTGATGAAAATTTTAAATATATATTAAAAATATATAAATCATATTTTTGTATTAAAGCTAAATAATTATCTTTTATTTTTATACACGTATAAAATAACTATATTATTATTCCAAATGTAAATATGCCTAATTTTTAAGTTAAAAAAATTTAAATAAGAAAAATGCATTAATTTGACGTGTTATTTTTTTAAAATCAGAAAAAAATAATAAAATTTACTATTTGATTAAAAATGATATAGGGAAATTAATGACTAGCATTTATAAAAAGTATCTTTTTTATTAATATATAAAAAAAAATATTAAATAAAAAAAAATTAAACAAAAGATAGTATGATTTGCAAGTGTTGTGATAAGAAACAAAACAAAGAGGAGTTAATTTAGATTTGTAAAAATTGTTTTAAAGATTTCAAACATAATTATTAAAATGTAAAAATGATTTTTTGACATTTATTTACATTCTTAATTTTATTTTAATAAATTAAAAATTGTTTCGAATTAGGAAACAATGAGTAAAAGCCAAATACAAAATAGCTTTATTGATAAAAGTAGGCTAAAATAGATAAACCGAAACAAGTATAACATACCCTAAAATTTAAATAATATTATTGAATATAATAAATATTTTTACATATTTAATTTTTTATTAAAATTTTTAAAAATAGCTTCTAACAACTGAATATTAACTTAGAACATTAGAAAGGAAAATTTTTAAAAATCATATCATTCAGTCTATTTGCTTTAGTATTTTCATCTATAATAATATATAAATTATTTTTTGAAAAGAATAGTACTTATTGCTATTTGGACTTGGATTATAGACCATAATGTAGAAAATGTCCTGAAAATGCCGAGTGTTCAAATGGTGAAATTCTCTGTGATTGTAATAATAAATCATATTTAATTTATTATATTATTTAAAAAAAATAAAATAAACTATAAACTAAGTTTCTATTAAAAATTTAATATAAAATATATTTTATCTAAAAGATGGATATAAACTCGAAACTCATGGATTGTAAGATAGACTGTGTGTGAAAAAAGATAGGTTAGAAATGGAAGCCGAAAAATTATTTTTAAATATACTTATATAAGAAGAATATTTATAAGGACAACATGTTTGTAGATAAGAATAAGAATATGTTTAAAAATAACTCTCACTCCAAGGAATATAATATGCCACAGGTCAATTATTGATAAATTCTTAAAGGTATACGAAAGATGAAATTTAAATTATATTGGAAAATATGAGAGATTTTGCTTCCAGTTAATCAGTTTAATCTAAGTACAATTTTATGCTGTAGCCAAATTAAGATGATACTTAAATAATTCTTTTAAATTATCGACTTAGTTTATAATGTTAAATTTAAAAGTATATAGGCGAAAACTACTTTTTTATTTCGCAGTTTGGGATATTATTTTGTTTAACTATTTTACCTAGTATTTATTTTTATTAAAAATATTAAAAAAATTAACTTGCGTAGGAAATTTATAAATATTATCATAAATTATTGATGAATAGTAAAAATTAAGAAATTCTTTTGGAGCCAGAATTTAAGTTTTTAGAAGAAATTTACGGAAATAAACTCAATAATAAAATTATAGATTTGGTTTGCGAAATTGCTTTAATTAAAGATAATTCTATCGAAATTTGGGAAGAAAATGGTAATTTAAAATGGATACTAAACAAAAATTGATTATGATAATAATAGTTTTCTAATTTAATTTATAGTATAAATATATATTAATATCATTTTTTGCATCATTAAATATAAAATCTATACGTTATAGTTGCTATTAAAGACAAAAAAGTAAATATTATTTTTAATAATAAGTCCTTTTGAAGATTTATGCCCTAATATAAAAAATAAAAACAATAATTATTATTTTAATTTATAAAAAATATTTAATATTTATTTTACCATAATGCTGTATGGAAAATATTTAATATGGTAATCTAGCTACTATAATCCTTCATTCAAAATATCACTAATTTAGCTACAGTATAATTATACTGTCTTATAAGGTATTTGTAAATCATATTTAAAGTATTTTACAAGTTATTATAACATAAAATTATCTACATTTAATTATTTTTCGATTCCATCAATAAAAAATATTCCCCCATTAGTTCCTAAATCTTGAATAAGCTTTATATTTTTTAATATCAAAATTTAATGCTAGCTATCATATTAATTAATTTGGGCCCCTTTCCACATTAGTGTCAATATTATTCCTAATGTTAATATGGATTCGAATAATAGAGTTATCATTAAACTTTTAGGAATTTAACTTTCAATATAAAGTGAAGTAAAAACCCACAAGAATATGAATACTTATGTTAAAACTATTATGCTTAATAAATATTCAAATCTTTTAAAATACTTGGAGCCATAATCTAATTATTTATTTATTTATTTATTTATTTATTTATTTATTTTTGAATTTTTTTTACATATATTAAAAAAGGTTATTTTTTTATAAATTACCTTTCAAAATAGCCCTTAACTTAAACCAGTTTCTTAATGACATATCATTGGCTAAATTTAAAGATGGAAAAATTTTTCTATATTCGTGATCTTCTATTTTTTAAGTTGAAATTAAATAGCTAAGTTATTAATTAAAGAATATTTTTCTGTTCATTTCTCTAACTCCATTTAACATATAAAGAAACATTTCCATAAAAGTCATTATTTAGAAAAATTAGCTAAATATAAAAACTATAGTCCCTATAAAAAGTCCGCCCAAATTGTGTAAATCTTTATCTCCTAACATAAAAGTTATTGTCAAAGATACTGAAAGTCGAATAAATGCTCCTATAATTATAAAATAAAATAGTTTGCCTTTGTGGGCATAAGCGGCCGCTTTTATTATTTACCTGGCCAAATTGGGCCCGTATGCGTATTATTTTAAATCTATGTGTATGTTATAGGTTTCATTGAAAAAACTTTTGGCTTTTGGATTTAAGAGATATTTAAATTAGTTTTCGGGAATTTCTTGCAAAAATTTGAAGTAAAATGATGTACTTTCGACTTCCTATTATTAATTTAATTAAATATTTATTCTTTTTTCGAATTATATAAAATTTTAAAAATTATCGTTTTACTTGATTTAAAATCGCTTTTTCAAGTTATTATTCTATTATGAAATTTGTTTAGTTTTACCAATCAGCGAATAAATATTCTCTAGATAGTTGTTTACTTGAGATTAATTTATGTTTGTAAATTTTAAATATACTGGGTGGCATAAATCCTAATAAATAAGAATTTTATTATTATTACATTTAAGTTAATTTTTAAAATAATACCATATTTAACGGAATTAAGTGCAGACACTACCTATATATAAAATTCGAAAATACGAATATAATATTTATATTAATTATAGTATTTCAATTGATCACCTTTTTTAAAATAAAAAATATATAACATTTAAACTATTTATATTAAAACAATAATTTAATTAATTTTAACCTGTAACACCACTATAATAAATATTGAGCATTTAGCTCAAAGTGAAAAATGAAAGCCAAGTGCAAAACTACCAATAAAAGGGAAATGAATTACCCCAAAATTACAAATTTCTATGAAAAGCCTTATATCTACACATATAAATAGTAATTATATTAACTAAAGGTCCAATTTGATAAAAGCCAATATGAATAGCTAAAGTTATAAAAAACTAGCCCCATCGAAAAAATTATTACTAACTATGATGTACAAGTTCCTCGTCTTTCGCGTGTTCTAATTCTGTATAATAAAAATAATTATATAATTATTTTTTTATTTATATTTTAGAAATTGTTACATGATATAATATGAAATTAAATACGAGGATGATAATAATTTTAGTAATATAAAGTAAGAAAAATGAAAAATAAAAACTTTTTAAAAATGTAATATTTTAGTAATTTTTTTATTAAACTATGAATATTTTATTTTTACTACTAGGAATAGTCTCTTTTTCGTCTTATTTTGTCAAAGTATCTTCTTTGAAGTAAAGGTCAGAAATTTCGTCGAATGATTTTTAATATATATCATTTTAAGTTTATTAAGTTGATTTTTATTTGAAAATAGGCTGGGATTTCGATAATTAATTTAATTAGTATTCTGTGTCTTAAAAATTACTTTTGCTTTCTTATAGATTTTTTTATTTTTTTTATACATTTATTTCATTAAAGGACTATTTTCTAAAGGAAGATTTGATAATTTAACTCATTTTTATTTTATTTCCTAATTTCTATATGTTTTTTTTATTAGAATTGCTAAAGAATTTATTGATAAATTCTTATTTTGGAATTATAATAATAAATGGTGAATTAACTGGTAATAGCAAATAATTTAATAAATAAAATTTTTTAAAAATGATAATTTAAAATTAAATTAAATATCTTAAACTCTTGTTTTTTAATTTATCTTATATAAATGTCTATTTTTTTAGTTTTTATCAAATTCTAGATAAAATTGTAGCAAAAAAAGTCAAGTTCGATGCCTGCAAGATTCGAACTTGCGCTCCTTGCGGAATTTGATTTCGAGTCAAACGGTATAACCACTCACCCAAGACATCATCTTGGTAAATTTGCACAGTTCACACTGATTTGATAAACTAAATAATGTTGATAAAAAATAGTAATAAAAATATGTAGAATAATTAAAAAGCAATAAATGGATAAAAAAATTTATAATAATTTTGATATATAAATTTCACAATTATAGCTAAATAAATGTTTTGATAATATTTAGTCATACTATAATTAATATATAATAATTACTTATAAATATAATTAACTTAATTATATTTTTTTAGTAAATATTAACTAGAAAAAAAGTTTATTTATTTCTCATTTACCGTCCACCGCTATAATATTTAGATTATAGTAAATTATCTTTATAATTAGATATAAATGTAAACTGATAATAATTTATTATGTTTTTTATATTTTAAATTATTAATTATAAAATAATGTCTAATTTATAAAGATATATATATTTTCTTATTTTAGATATAATTTTATTCATTTTCGATTAAATAATTAATAATGATTATATTTAAACTTTTCCACAATGTATAGTAACACGGTTAATTTTGCAAATTTTTATATCATAATTTTTGATTTTATAAAATTAATTAAAGCTATTTAATACATTTTAATATTAATAATATTTTGTAAAGGGCTGGTAACTTTCTAAAGTTTATATTATTTTTATAATTTTTTTTAATTGATTTTTAAAAAAATAAAAACCATAAAACAAAAATAAAAAACCAAATTATTAAATATAAAAAGCACAAAAAAAATCAAATTTAATAATTTTAAATATAAATATATTGAAACTAAATTTCTAAACAAGTCAAAATGTAATAAAGTTCAAGAAAAATTGACAGTTTCCAAAAGAATGTTAAATAATAATAACTTTTTTACAATGATTAATCTTAATAATAATTACAAGAATTTAAAGATAAGTTTGACATGGAAAATTAATCTGTTTGTTGTGATAGTTCTTTATAAGATTCTAGTATGCCGTCTTAAAACGGAACGTAAATGATTGTCATGAATATATAAGATGATTCATAATTTAATTCAAATATTAATTCTAGATAGGATAGCAATGAATTAAGATTAAACTTAAATATAGATGATAATGTAAACTTAAATACTTTTAATAAAAATGAAAATAAAGGCTAATAAATACCACTTTAAATAAGTAAACAGGTAAATTAAGATATAAGAATATAAATTTATTTCTAGTTAATTATGAATAAATTATGATTTATTGAAAAAAAAATAGTATAATTTTGATAATTAAGTATATTTAAAAAATTTTAATTTTTTTCTTTAGGAAAAAGATAGTAGAAATAATTAAATTGGAACAAAATTAAATAAAAATTGCTCAAAAAATAAAGATGATTCTGATTTTGAAAATACCAATTTAAATATGCAGTCATTCAGTATAGATGATTTATTAAAATAAAAATAATCTTCATAAAATACTTTAAAAATTAAAGAATTAAGAAGTAAAAATTTGGAAATTGAATAAATTTAAAATCAGTAACTAGTAAAAAAATAATCATCAAATAACGGGGGTATTGAAAATTCTTCTTAGTCATAAAAAGTATTATTAGTAAGTAACAATATAAACTTAAATAAGGGAAAAAAGTAAATAAAGAAAATAATTTTTAATTTATTAAATTTTAGGTTAAAAAAATATTTTTATTCCAATTTTTTATAGATATAATTAAATGTATAAAGAATTAAAACAAAGAAAGGAAAAATAATAATAAAATTAACAAACATTTTACCAAACCCACGATCCAGATGACAAAATATAGTAACCTAGATTTTAAATTAAGATAAAATCGGCTTTAAAATATTTAAAATAAAAGTGTTAATTTTGGAGATTAAAAAACTTAACACAAAGACATTTTGAAATTATAGCCGACAAGGCTCATTACATATCGGAAAACTAAAGTATTAAAAAAAATTAATTTTTAAATTTTTTTTAGAAAAATTAGAATTTTTAACGTTTTATTTTTTTGTAGATAGTAATCAATTTTAAGATATATTTGATAAGTATAATTGTATTACTTATTGCTAAAAATTATTTGGGTTTAAAATTCCCGTTTTCAAGCCAGAATAAAAATTAATTGTTACATTTAATATTATAACTGCTATTTTAATATTAGTTTAAAGTTGGATATATAGTGTTCACATATTTTTTTAAATGAATAATAATGAGGTAATTAAATTAAAAATTTTAATAAATTTTGTAAAAAATAATATTAATATCATATTAAAATAAAATCAATATTATTATTAGTTTTTTTACCAGTTGAGATTTATAATTCTTATAGTATTCGGAATTGATACACTTTTATCCACTTCAGTAGGATTTTATAGAAAAGGTTCTTTGATAAATGATAGAAAAGAAATTATTAAAAATTACTATAAAAAATAATTATTTTATGATATATCAGGATATTTTAGTTTAGTTTATAATTTATTTGATAATTCAGATTAATATCTAACATATATGATGGAAATTTCCTTTTTTATAAAATTAGGTTATTTAAAAATTAAAATAGAAAACTTAGAAAAAATTTTAGTTAACAGCGGTTCAAGATCTCATCTTTATAACTTTTTAAAGTTGATTTTTCAAATTGTTAGTAAATAATAAATTTCGGTTTAACATAATTTAAATATTTTTTTATTTATTTTTTGAAATTTTTAGTTTTGTGTCATATAACAGCAATATGTAGAAATTTACTATGTATTTTAGAAGTAAAAATTTTAGAGTATCCACAAACTTGGAGGCATGAAGAAGATTCCATAAATGCAGATTGGGATGAAAATTACTAACACTGCTTTTATTGGGCCATGTAATAATTAAAGATAAATTTTTATTATTATTTAAATTATAATTTATAAGTTTATTATATATTTTTAATTATTTTTATAATCAATAATAGTGCTACAGTTATGTTGATAGGGTCAAAGGGAAATAATAATATAGAAGCATGGTTCACTATATTAACAATTTTAACTTGTGTTGGTGTTTTTGCTTATACTATATCAGAAATCGCTAATATTATTGATGATATTAATAAGGTAAATATTTTTCATGAAATAAATTTTTTGGCAATAATAAATTTAATTTTTTATATTAAGGATTCTATCAATTATAAGAACGAATTGGCGATTATTAATAAGTATATGAAATCTTTAGGGACTTCCATTGAAATTTAATCAAAGGTTAGGAATTACTTAGAATTTTTACATTAATACTCAACGGAAAATCCTAAAAAAGAGACGACCCCAGTTTTGGAGAAACTTCCCTTGCAGTTAAGATAAGAGTTGGTAAAAGAAAACAATTATAACTTACTAAAATAATTTCCACAATTTCGACAAATGTTTTCGGCAAATACATTGGATTAATTGTGTGAAATAATGTAGGAATAGCTTTATTTAAATGAAGAAATAGTGTTTTAATAAGATTAAACTGAAGAAATTTCAATTTACCTAATTCACAAAGGTCAAGTAAATTTATACAATTAATAAAATGACTCGGATTAAATAGAGGGTTTTTAAAGATAAAAAGAGTAAAATACATTATTGAAAATGTGTTAATAAGGGGATATTTTTGGAACATTTGGGCAAATATTTAAATTCACTGCAAAATGTGTAGATAGTTGCACCTTATATAAGATTTTAAAATCAGATTTTGACATGGTTATGAGAGATAATGAATAAGACTTGGAAAAAATAAAAATGATTAAAGATAGATTATTTTTGAATAGAGGGATAAACAGAATAACTTCTTAAAGTTGCATGATATGTGGCCTCTTAACGCATCCAGAAGAAAAGTAATTTTTATTTTTTATAAATTTTATATTATAATTTTTTTTTATATATAATTTGAATACTTTAATTTAATAAAGATGTCCCTAAGTACACTTTGTGCCTACTTCCAATGATATATTGAGAATAAACTATTCCTAAGATGTTATTAGAAATGAAAATGTACCAAATCAAGAAGTTTTTTAAAGAAGTGAAAGTAATATGAAACAAATTTTGGAAATGAAATAGGCAAACAGATTAAAGAAAATAAATATACAAAAATAATTAAATTTAATAGAAAAAAAGATTTTGAGAAAACCCAGATAAACTCTAAGGTTTAATAATAGGATACCAATGAATTCATTATTGTAAAATAATCATACTATTTAAAATTTTGATTAAAAAAGAAAGTCAATGATTATAAATTAAAGCAGATAGCGTTTTAGTATAAAATAAAGTTATAATCAAACTTTGAATGAACTATAATCAAACTTCCTATATAATTCGCTCGATCCTTTATAAAGTTATTCTAAATATTAGCAACCTTTATCTGGAAATTTGAATAATAGTAATACATTGTTTTAAAAAAAAAATTAGTTATTTATATAAAGAGATAAAGAAAGTTAAAAATATAATACCTTACTTGAATTTGACGAATTAAACGCTTATGCCTTGTATTTTTAGACTGAGTTATAAAAAGAAACTGAACATTTTTTGCACAATTAGGTATATTCAAATCGAACTTACTAAAATTGGTTAAAATATTTTAAAGACAACAATAAAATTGACTGTTATGGAAATGAATAAGGAGGAATATGGTTTATAATATGGCTTGATAAATATTTGGAAGAATAGTAGGTAATTATAATATTATTAAAAAAAATATTTTACTATTTATTTTAAACTAAATAATAAAAGGTTTATTGTGATGATATTGAAGACGATGTAAATATTAATGGAAATGAAGAAAGTTTAAAATAAGGTAATATTAATAGCTACAATATTATTACTGAACATAATGATGATGACGATCACGATAACAAAAATTTATTTTAAACTTAAATTGACCTTTTAAGAAACCAAAGTACAAGTTAGTAATTCAATTAATAAGGTATAAATACCGTAGAATAATAAAAAAACCATTACTTTAAAGGTTCAAGCATATCTTCGAGTTATTATTATAATAAAGAAGGAACAAGTGAATTTTAAGAGTAACATCCACAATATAACATGAAAGAAAGTAGTAAGTATAATATTACAACCTATAACAGTACTAATAACAACAATCAAAATAATAATTAAAATAACATCAAAATAAGTTTGGTAGATAAAGATAAAGAAGATGAAGATTTTTAAAAAGTACCTGATTTTACTGAAAGTATTTTGTATAACAACAATAAAGAATATTAAAAGGTAAATTTTTCTCAATAAATGTAATAGTAATAATAAAAATAAGTGTAATAATAAAATTATCGTATTGCATAATTACTAGCTGGATCGTAAATTTAGCGTATAAATAGTTTTTAAAGCCCACGTAATTTGTCAAATAGAATCGAAAATGATTATTTTGTAGATTAGTTTAAATAAACAATGAAGTAAAATGGGCCAAATCTTAAAAATGGCAATAAAAATGATCTTTTGAGTATTTTAAGTTTATAAGATAATAGTTTGTCAAATAGTAATTTTCAAAGGTCAAAAAATTAATAATCTTTTTATAATAACGAAAATGCAGGCCATGATATGTTTTTAAAAAATAAAATAGTACACTTACTATTAAATAATCCTTCAGAGTAAAAAAAAAAAGTATAATTTTCTAAGTCTTATAAGTAAATGAAAGATAAACAATTGTAAATTTCAAAAAATAATAAGTTATAAGGGATTTTACAAAAATTTATTATTTAAAAGACTGAATAATAAATTAATTAAAGTGAGTAAAAAAAACAAAAATAATAGTAATTTGATTAAAGCGTTGAATTAAATGATAAGTAGAAACAAAGTAAAATAAAAAATAATTACTTAACTTTCATTAATAAATATTATTATTCTAATTTTTATTTTTATATATAGATGAATTGAATCGATATAAAAAATCAATTAGTTTATTTAAACCCAAAAATAATAACAACTTTGTCAACTTTAGAAATGAATATACTGAAAAAGAAAAACTATTTTTTGAAATGGATGTTTATAAAAATTTTTCTATATACTTTAAGCACTAAAATTTTGACTCTTTGCTTCAAAAGTTTAAGTCAATAAATTAAAATAACCATATTGTAAATCCGAATAAAAAGTCAATGGATTTAAAAAGCTTTAAAATGGATAGACTATTATTTTAAAACACAAATAAATATAAGGCAAAATAGTCAGAAAAGGAAATTTGAAAATAGAAGTTTTAAAAGAAAATTTAATTTAATTTGTTTAAAATGATTATACTTGAATTTATAATTTATCTTGAATAGAATAAAATTGTTTGGAATATCAATTTATATATAAAAAGTGATGATATTTCTAATACACTTGATTTAAAATATAAAATATGAAATTGAACAACTTAAAAACTATATTTCTATTAATTATATGCTTATTTTTATATTAAGAATAAAGTATTAATATCCCATATATTTTTTACTGTATTATTAAATAAAAATAAAATAAAATAAAATAAAAAAACACAAAGACTATAAGCCTATTCACTATAAAACAAAGATATATAGAAAAGCAAGTTAAATTATTTTATTATAAAAGGCAATTATGAATAATAAATTTCATAATGAAGAATAAAAAATACAGTCATTTGAATATACAAAAAGAAATATAAGTCTTTTTGATGAAAGTCAAAGATAAAATTTATTACATTTTAATACAGTTAGATAAGCTTAAGATTTGGACTAATTGCCCAATTAAATGGAAAATGATTTTTATGCAGACGATAGCTCACCTAAAATACAGTTATAATATGACAAAAATAATAATTATAATGGAACTAGCAGGTTTGATAAAATAAAAAAATAGGAAGATGAAGAATTTTATAAAAAAAATAGAATACAAGTTCACTAAGAAAAAGTAATAGATAAAAATATATAAAGAATATAAAATAATGATTATTAGTATAATAGCCAAGGAGTTAGCTAAATACAAAGCGTTTCAGACTAAAATTATAATTAAAAAAGTGCATAATCTTTTAATAATTTGTTAATAAATAGTAATTCTAATATAAATTTTAGCTAGTAATAAATAAACAAACAAAATTAGGAATTAAACAATTCTAAGTTAAGTCTTAATTATAACCCTCCTTCGATAAGAAGCAAATACATAGACGACACATTGTAAAAAGATGGCAGCGAAATTGATGCTAATTCTAATATATAACACAATAGTAGAATTATAACTGCGGAAAAACTTTATAATGATAAAAATAATAATAATAATTTTTATTAATAATACACTGGAAAAAGTTAATTTTTAACTAAAAACATGAATTCTATAAAAGAAAGCAGATTTTTGGATTTTATTAACTAGAAATCAGGAAGTGGGACGAAATTTAATCATATATCGGATTGGTTTATATAGGAGGATTTAAGTTTGTAGGAAATAATGGAAATTTAGTAGATTTAGACTTTATAAGAAGCTTAGGAATTTAAAATTAGAATTTAGCGATTTAGAATGAAAATAAAATTATTAATGAAAAATGTTTTATAGAGATGCGAAACATATAGGCTAAAAAATTTGACCCAATTTTAGTATTATTTGATTAATGATTTAAGCTATTTTTGGAATAAGGACAAAGATATCTAAATGAGTAATAATTCTAGAACAATCGTTAATTTTTTAATAAAAAATAATTTATTAATAGTCTTACTTATAAAATTTTGTTTTCCAAAATTAAAAGATAGTTTTTTAATTAATATAATATATATATACAATAGATCATATTAATTAATTAATAAACTTTTTTTAATAAATTAATTTTGATAAAAAGAAAAAACGGATAGAAGTAATAGCGGTAAACTCTTTAAATATATTTCAAATTCTTATTAAGATACTAACAAGAAAAGCTATCTTATAAGTTTTCTGAATAGCAAGGTTTTAAAGCCCGAATAATAAATATGCATATTTTTCTAAGTTGTTAGCAGTATAATTATTTTTTTTTAGTGCCTTATCTATAGTTTTCATATATTTTTTGGCTATGATTACGGACAAGTAATTTTAATTTGTTTTTTCTTATTTCTTACAAAGTTTTTTTTTATTTTAGATATAAAAATTTTAATTAAAAATAAAAAAATAAAAAATTTTATTTTTTTATAATAAAGGAAGCTTTAACTTATAGATATGTTGTTTTATGCATAATGATAATTGATACACTTTTGACTTTAAATTTAGGATTTTATCAAAAGGGAATACTAATTGTTGATAGGAAAATGATTTTACATAATTACTATAAAAACTTGTTTTATTTTGATATATGTGGGTTTTTTTCTGTTCTTGTTAATTTTTTTGATCAAAGTCGAAATATCTATGCATTTATTATGGAGATTCCATTTTTTTTCAAAATATTTTAGTTGAAATATAAAATTGATTTTCTTGAAAAATTATTCGTAAATTCTGGATCAAGGTCTAATCTTTATAATTTCTTTAAGCTGATATTCTCAATTGCAAGTAAATTTATATTATTCGTGAATTAATAAGATATATAAATAAAAAAAACAAATTCTTAATTTTTTTTAATAAATTGACATCATATTAATATTTTATACGAAAAGTTTTATGTCATATATTTGGTATTTTTTACTATTAGCTGGCTGAATTTTAAATTTCTTATTTTAATGAACAAAATACTTGGTTATAAATCGAATTAGCAATGGACGAAAAATGGTATGAAAAGTATTAAAGAAGTTTTTATTGGTCTCTTTCAAGTAAAAATTAAAAAAAATATTAGAAATATTAATTTTTATACTATTTTTTATAGCAATGATGCTTATTGGATCTAAAGGAAATAATTTTTTAGAATCATGGTTTACAACTATTACTATATTATTAACAGTCGGTGTCTTTGCCTATACTATATCATAAATTTCAAATATTATAGATGATATAAATAAAGGTAATCAACATTTAAAATATTGTTTACAAAACTTAATAATTTTTTGAAAATCACTTATTATATATATAATATATACTTTAATATTTAACTAGATACATCATATTATAAAAATGAATTATCTGTAATAAATAAGTATATGAAATAGAAAAACACTTCTATGACAATACAGTCAAAAATAAGAAATTACTTAGAATTTCACCATTAATATGTAGGTTTAAAAGATTCAAAAGAGGCATTATCAGAAGTTTTAAATAAAATTCCAAGCAATTTAAAGGATTAACTTTATAAAGAGTCTTATAAAAATTTGTTAAATGAATTTCCAATAATTAAAAATAGGTTTAGTTAAACTGTACTCGATGAATTAGTCTCTGTAATGGAAGAAAATGTGTATTTAACTGACGAAATTATATTTTAACAAAATTAAATTGATAACCTTGCACTTTATCTAATTCATTAAGGTAAATTAATTTAATAATAATATAGTATATTTTATTTAATTAAATTATATCTATTAAAAATCTATTTTTATTAAAGGTAAAGTCAGTTTAATGTTATATCTATCGCAAAGAAATATCTTAGATGATTAGGAGGATTAAGTGTAAAAATAATAAAATTAAAAAATAATAAAATTATGCGAGAAAGGAGATTATTTTGGAACTACTGATTAACAATATTTGTATACAAGTAAATGTTTGGAACCTTGTACGATTTTTAAAATAAAAAAAGAAGATTTCGAAAAAATAGTTCGAAAAGACCCTTTAGAACTTGAGAAATATAAAAAAGTTAAAGATAAATTATTTTTCGAAAGAGGAATTTGTAAATTATTAGATTAATAATGCTCGTTATGTAATTCTTTAACACATCCAGAACATAAATGCCCATACCCTCATTATTAAATTAACTCAGTAAAATTGTTAAAACTTACGTATAGTAGGCCACATTAAAAAAGAAATCCAAAATTTAAAAGGTGTAAAAAAGGTTAAGATATAAGTAAATCTATTGACTAAGGTTCTTCTTCTTGGTACACACATATTGATGGTATAAAATTTGACACGAATAATGGACTGTATAAATTTAATAAAAGAACAAATAAATCAATTTCAAATTTAAATTAACAAAATTTGAATCCCAGTATGATTTAAATTTAAGTATAAGATGAACTTGCAAGTCCTATAGGGTAAATTAAAAAAAAAAATAATATATAAAATTGTAACTAATATTCATTATTTTTTTCTTTTATTATATTTAAAATTAATTTTAATTTTAATTTTAATTTTAATTTTAATTTAAATCGTAGATACAATAATATGGACGGGTCAATTCTAGTCTAGAATATAATTTAAAATGGAATATTTGCGGAAAACACAAATTTTGTGAAGTATTTAAAAATAATAAATAAATAAATAAATAAATAAATAAATAAATAACATAACATAACATAACATAACATAACTTAACTTAACTTAACAAATAATTAAAAAATAAATTAAATATATAAACCAATAAAACAATTAACAAAGGATAAATTAAATTATTACCAAATATTAAATAATTTTAATTTTTTATATAGTTAAAACGTAGAGTTCCAAAAATTCAATGCCAGAATGAATATTCAGAACATAAATTCAATGGCTTTACTTTTTTAATCTAAACTTTAATAATAAATTCAGCACTTTATGGATACTTAAGTTTTTTAAAGTAAAACATTTTAGTAGTGGAAAGAAAATTTTTTAGCAAACTAAGTGGTTTAATATTAAAATGAAGATTCTAATTGGTATATGATTTGGTTAGATAATTATTTGGTAGAACAGTAAGTATATTGTGAGGATATGATTGAGGATGATTTAGCAATGGAAACTCATTCAGAATCACTTAACGGTTCAGATTCTGATATTTATGAGTTCAACGGAAAAAACAATTTTTAATAAGATTATCAAGAAGACTTTAAAAAAAATTAAGCTTATAAAAATCAATTAAATAGATTAGTAACAAATAGTTGCGAAAACTAAAAAAGCTATATAGTTAATGAAAGAATAAAAGAAGAATAAAGTATGGAGGATTTTGGCGAAGAAAATTTTTAAAATAAAAATAATAAAAATGAGTTTTCCTTTTATGATCAGTAATAGAATAATTATAATTATACTTAAAAAAAATCATCTATAGCCAATACTTAGTCTATGTTATAAAGTGAAACAAATAAAAGTTAACTATCATTTATGGGGGGACTTGGAAGAAAAAATAAAGAGAGAAAAAAATCTAACGCTGTTGAATTTTATAGAGCTAGGAAAAAAAATATAACTCCCTTTATATATAGTTTAACAGATGAAAAAAGTAACTTTAATCAATAAACGTAGCATTAGGGTATAAATTTTATAGGCATTTTATAAAATTAAATAGAAAATTTGAGTTAGTTTTAAAATAATTTTAAAGAAAAAATGTCTTTATAATAAAAATCATTAATCAATAATTTGGATACTAATTAAAATCACTAAAACCAATTTAAGACGGATAAAAATAGTGTTAAAGTAATAATATTTTAAGAAATTTTTTTTATTTTAATTAATTTATATTTATTTTTTAGAGTTTTATAAAAAATATAGTGGTTTCAAACTTTAAAAACACAAAAATGGATAATTCTAGTTCATATAATTAAATGCGCGCGTTGTAATTTTAGTTAGGAAATGAAGGAAAAATCGAAGATTTTATAAATAAAAAAAATAATTTTATAAATTAAAGACAAAAAAAGAAAAACTTTGATACTATAAAAGCTACAAGTAATTAAAATGGTAATGTATAATAAAGTCAATAAATGTAATATCAAACTGGAAATACAGATTTTACGGAGTCAGAAAAGTTTTTCCTTGATTTCGAAAGATATAAAAACTATGAAATCTACAATTAGCAATTTAATTTTTAGCACATATTTCATTAGTTTCAAAAAATTTAAAAATAAAGCATTTTAAGTAAAAAAATAATTATGAAGAAAAAAAAAGGTACCAAATAAAGTTTGTTGTCGGTGAATGAAAAGCTTTAAAATAGAGATAGCTTAGAAATTAATTAAGATATATAGAATATGCAAATTTTAAATAAATCTGGTCAATTAAGAGTAAAAAGTAACAAAAGTTTAAGTCCTGTGAAAAATAGAAATGGAGATAGGATATTTTAGTTTTTTTAGAAAAAAAAATAAAAAACCCTCAATATATAACCAAACATAAATTTTTAAAGCAACATTTTTAAAAGTTAAAAGTAAAATTATGAACAGAAAGATAAGTCTTATGCTTCAAATAATTAATTAATATAAAAAGAAAAAGAAAAATAAAACCCCACATACACCACGATAATAAACAACACTATTTATGCCTAAAATTTTAATGGAAAAATTAAAAATTAATAAATTAACTAGACTAAGTTTAATTAAGAATTAAAAAATTAAAAATGATTTCAAATTATAATTTTTTTCATATCGAAACTAATTATTAATTATTTATAAAATTAATGCCTTTTATATTATTAATGTATTATTTATTAACCATCTATTAATTATAATTGAAAATTGGCAAGATTTACGAATTAGCCTTAAAGGTTTTAATTTGTGAAAAAATAAAAGGAGAAATATTTTTTTTTTTTGTTCTACTTGTATATTAACTTACATTAACTAATGTAAAGCTAGTAATATAAATTATATAAATATGTAAAAAAAGCAGTATATAAACTAATTAGAAAATATTTAATTAATGAAATCAGTTGGCAGCTTTAATAATATCAGCGAATTCAGGTTTTAAAGAAGCTCCTCCAACTAAGAATCCATCGATATCAGCTTGTCCAATTAATTCTTGGCAATTTTTTCCATTAACGGATCCTCCATAGATAATTCTGGTTTATTATCCAACTTATTCACTTATTTTATTTAATTATTATCTGATTTATTAATGAACTTCTTAAGCTTATTCAGGGGTAGCAACTTTTCCAGTTCCTTTTATGATATTGTTAAAAATTTAAAAATAATGAAAATATAAATATTTGTACACAATATTTTCATTTTCATAGTTAAAATGATTTAATTTTTAATTATAATTTATTTTTTTATTTTTTATTATTTTATTTTTTATTTTACCAATAGCCCAAACAGGTTCATAAGCAACTACAACATTGGCCCATTCTTGTTAAGTTAATTTGGCGGCAATGGCGTTTAATTAAGCAGTTACAACTTCAATAGTTTTTCCGGCTTCTCTTTCTTCTAATTTTTCTCCTACACAGGCAATGACGTTTAAACCTTTAGATAAACAGGTTTTTACTTTTCCTCCGACAACTTCATTGGTTTCCCCATATAAGGCTCTTCTTTCAGAATGTCCAATAATAACCTGTTCAATAATTTAAAAAAATAACAAAAATTTGTTAATGTTAAGAAATCTATAATACATAAAATTTGTTGTTTTTTAACTTTTTAATATTTATAGAGAATTATTGTATTTAATATTTTTTAATTAATTGTTTTTATTTTACCCATTTTAATCCTAAATCTACTAATTATTCAGCATTTACTTCTCCAGTGAATGCTCCCATACCGGTAGAAGAAGCGTTTTAAGCGGCAACTTAGATGTTTTTATTTAATTTAGATTAAACTAAAGGAATGTGGATATTAACGGGAGATACAATTACATCTGTGATAAAAAAAAATAAGATTAGTAATTTTATGTATGTAATAATAAAAAAAATATAAATATATGTAAAATTTTTTTGTTTTTTACCGACTTTGTTTGTGTCAAATTCAACTTTATTTAAAATATTTTCAACTAAATCATTGACAGATGAAGCGGTTTAGTTAGATTTCCAGTTTCCTCCAACGAAATTTCTTCTAGCAGATTACATTTGTAAATAGATATTTTATTTTGTTTTTTTTCTGATTTAATTTATTTATTTAATTTTTTATTTTTATTTAATATTATTAAGATTTTTATATTATGGTATTAATAATCACTGATGCTTGAAATTTAGATATAATATTACAGTATTTTTAATAATTAAAATTTATAATAATAATATAATTTGGAAAGTAAGAATAAAAAGAATCTTATATTTATTATAAAAGAAAGGATTTTTACTACTAAAATTAGCTTAAATTAATAAATTTTCTATTTAAGATATCCAAATATAAAATTTTTAAATATATAATAGTAAGTGTATAAATTAAATCTAAAAGTCATTTATATCTTTATTATATATAAACTTAACTTTTTCCCCATTAATTTTTGCAATTTTTAAAATATAATTATATTTTACATTTAAGAGGTATTATGGGAATTAAAATATAAAAGTTATAAATTATAGTAAATTAATATTTAGATAGATAAATAAATTTATTAATGGTAATTGAGAAAGCTAGATAAAAATATAATTTTATGGATATGGTATTTTTAAAATATATTTTTAATTTAATTTTTAATTTATTTTTGCAAATTATAATATTAAATGTATATATTAATTTGAATTTTTATTTTATAAGTACTTGCAAATATATTACTATAATACTAAATTTACTATTAAATTCAATTTTCTTATAACAAATTAATTAATTTTTAATAAAAAGACTGTAGAACAACACAATATAATCGCCTAAAATTTAAAATAATATGATAGCTTGTTAATTAGAAAATACAAATAATACTAAATGTAAAAAAAAGATTTCGAAGGAAAATGATGATAATAAGTGTCCCGGTTGTATCTTTTATTTTTGCAAATAGTAATTATATTTTTTTTAAATACAATAATATTTATTTCTAATACAATATATAATAATATGCTTTTGTTTTGATTAAAAATGTTTATTAAATTATAAAAGACACTTAGTGAGACATAAGTGTCCCAGAAATATATCTATTTAAGATAATTAGTAACAAAAATCTGAAGTAAATAGCAATTAAAATGATTTAAAACAAGAAAAAAATGATGAAGCTAAATAATAAAATTATTAAGAATAATAAACAAAAAAATTAGAATCTTACGATGATATGCTTAAATTTTAGTTAAAATAACATCAAAAAGAAAATAAAATTATTCACTATGTTCCAGAAATAGACAGTGATAATATTATATCAAAAGAATTTTAAAAAACTTAGGTTTAAGACCAGGATGAAAAGTAATAGAAATATTAAGATAGATATAAATAATCTTTATAAAGATAATTAGAGAGTAAATACGTGATTAAGGAAAATAATGGAAGAAGAAAATATAATAATAAATATCATAATAAAGAGCATAAAAAAGATTAAAAAGAAGAATTTCCATCTATAGAAGTATAGTAATAAAAAGAGGAGTAAAAGTAAAAATTAAATCTAGAAAAAGAGTAATAATAAAAATTAAGGTAAAATTAAATGTAAAAATAAGATTAATAATAAGAAGTTGAAGATGGAGAATAGCATTCAATACAAATTAAATAATAATTTATATAATAAGTAGAAAAAGGGATCGAAGGCGAGGAAGATTTAGACTTAGAAAATATGAGTGAAGAAGAAAAAATAAAATAAAAAAAGAAAATTGCTAAAATTAAAATGATTAATGCAATGAAAGAATTAAGTAATATTTATAAAAATTATAAAAAAGAGAATGGGGAATAAAAGTCTTAATTGCCCTAGTAATAAAAAGCTTATATCTAGGGATTCAGTACATTTTACGAAGCTTATTAGCAGTAAAATAAGGAAAACCAAAAATAAATAGAAGATTACATCGATCTTAGAAAAACGGAAATGATTTAATCAGTAAAATTTTTACAATTGTATTTTTAATTAATCATTATATTTTTCTTTTAAAAAGGATAAAGCTGAGTATTTTGATTAGAAAAAAAAGGATTTATTTCACTCGATAGATATAAATATTCCTCTTAAAGACGAAAACAAGGAAAAGGTAAAAAAATAAATTAAAATTATAAATAAAAAAATAAATTATATTAAATTTTTTTTAAAGAATTTCACTACAATAACCTTTCCTGAGAAATAAAACAGCGAATATTATTTTTCATCGGTCAAAGAAGAATAAAAATATAAAAAAATTTTGCCGATATCTTCTAAATTTCCGGGTAAACCTTATGATTTATAAATGAACTTAATTTACAAGATTCTTAACGGGTTAGACACGCCCAAAGATCAAAATATTTTAGTAGAAGCGCCGAGTGGAACTGGAAAAACTATGGCGATTTTAAGTGCTTGTTTGAGTTTTTTAAAAAAACACAGAGAAACTAACACAACTGGTTACAGATATTAAATTATTTACGTTTCGAATACTTATAATCAATTACAGTAAATAAAATATCTGAAAATTATTTTTAGTATTTTATATTTATTTAATAAAAAATGTAAAGTTTGAATTATGTTTTAATGTTTTTAATTATCTGATAAATTTTTTTAAAAGACATGTGGCTGATGAAATTAAAAAAACTAATTATGATTTGAGATGTAGAGTAATGGCTTCTTAGGAAGAAATGTGCATAAATGGAAGAGTTTTTAAAGAATTTTTGAAAAACAGAAAAAAATACAAAAATCAGTCTAATTTTAACTTGAATTGCCAAGTGGCTTGCGTCTAAAAAAAATGTAATGCCTAAATTAATTCTTCTAAATATTTTGATTAAATTGCGTAATCTAGAGAAATGGTAGATATAGAACAAATAGACAATTTAACGTAAGTATTATCATTATTATATAATTTAATTATTTTAAATATTTTCAATTTATATATTTATTTAAAAATAAACATTTTTTTTTAAAAAAAAGGGAAAATTTCGACAATAGAACTTCAACTTGTCCTTATTTTGATTTAAATAATACAGTAGATTTATAAGATGTTATTTTAGCTCCATATGATTTAATTTTGGATCAAAGAGGTATTAAAAGATTAGGAAAAATACCAAGAAGACTATTAATTGTTTTTGATGAAGCTCATAATGTTATAGAAGAAGCCTGTAATGGGTCTAGTTATAGACTAGATTTAATTACTTTACATAAAGTAATAAATTATTGTCAATAGTTATCAATGGATATTTCAACCTAAATTTAGCAAATAGATTAGTAATATAGTTAAAGCGTTATTGATTATTACAAAAAATAATAATAGTTATAAATTGAGTAATTAGAATATAATTTATAAATGGGATAAGTTTTAGGCCTAAACTAGTAGTAACAAGAGTAAATTTAGATAAGCATAGACTAAATCAAATAAAACTCCTTAGAAAATTACGTCAATTTTTAAAAGTCGAAAATGTCTAAGATTTTACAAGATATTAATACTATTTAAATTAATTTAGATTAAACTGTAAAAAATTTTGAAAGTGAGCTAAAAAAGAATCATTATAAAAAGTCAGAAATTTATAAGCTAGCTGATACATATAAAAGAATTATCTCTAAGTTATTTTCTAGAGAAGAAGATGAGATAAAACTATTAAATCTTTTAAAAGCTTTAAAACATGTAATTGACTACAGTTATGAGTCCAGGTTCAAAACCAAAAAGTAATCTATATTATTTTCATTTATTAATTTTCATTTACAGTGTTTATATATTAATATATGGATAAAAAAAAAAAAAATTTTTGTTATTAATTAAAATAAATTTATAGCGAAAAATTTGCATTAATGGCTCCTATGGAAGATTTACAATTTTTCTTTCACGAACTTTTAATGACTGTTAGAGAAGATCCAATGAATTATAAATTAATGGCATAATTTTAAGAATAAGGATATTTAAATAAATAAGAAAAAAATATAACATATATATTGTAATGTTTTGAGCCTTAAAAAGCTTTGAAAAGACTTTTAAAATTCCCTCAATCCCATTTCATATTATTCTCCTCGACATTAACGCCTTTCTAAAGTTTTTTAAAAGTATATTTAAAATAATATGATTATATTTGAGAGACTTTTTTTCTAATTAAAAATACACATTAATATTATTATTTATAGGAATTTTCTAAACTTAATTAATAAAAAAGAATGCCATTCTAGACTCATTTATTTAAATAACATGTTATTTAAAAAAACTAATTTTTTGGAAGAATACTAAATATTCCATCTTAAGTAAATAAGCAAATTATTAATTTCATAAATTTAATTGATAAAATTAGTCTATAATTTAAATAAAATAATTAAAGTTATATATTTTATTAGTTCAGAAGTTCAGACAAGCCTTGGGAATGCAAATTCTGTAAGTCAACAAATCAGCCTGAATCTATGATTTGCAGTAAATTACATAAAATACAAAATGATTATATAAATATTTATATATTATAATTTCAATTAAATTTATAAGTAAAATGTGAGAAATAAAAACCGTCATGGCTCAAAATAATTAGAAAAAATATTGAACCATCTGAAGCAGAAAGAAAAAAAGACTAAAAAAGATAAGTTTCCAAACAAGGCCAATAAATATTTGATGAAATTGGAATGTACTTAGAAAAACTAATTGAAAAAATTCCAGAAGGAGTTATTCTGGTTTTTCCTAATTTAAACTTAATGGAAAAGTGTAAATATGCTTGGTTTGAAGTAAAATTAAAAATTATGCGCCTACTATATTTAAAAAATATTTAATTATATATATTTATATTCATTCATATTTTTTAAATAAATTTAAAGGGAAGTAAGTATGGACAATTAATTGAAAAACATAAAAAAGTGTTTTTTTAACCTAGAAAAAAACATGAATATAGATCTGTTATTTAATAATATAAAGAAGAAATTATTAACAACAAAAATGCAATGCTTTTTGCAGTTAGTTACACAGATTTTTTGGACTCCTTTGAAATAAGAGACAGTTTGAGTAGAGCTATTTTTATTATTGGAAAACCTGGTAATTAGTTTAATTAATATGCTTTTTGATAAAATAAAAATATTTAATAAATTTTATTTACAGTTTTTTATTTAAAAATGTTAATTTATATTTTTAAATAGGAATGGATAGAAGTGATGGTTATGTGTAGGAAAAAATGAAATATTTAGAATAAAATCATGGAAAAGAGTGGTTATGGTATAATGATTACTCTATAAGAGAGATCAATAAAACAATAGGAAAAGTAAAATTTTTTTTTAATTTTTTAATCTTTATTAATTTATATAAAAATATAAAAAAGTTAAAAAATAGTATAAAACAAATTTTTATATAGGTTATTAGAAATTAAGATGATTACGGAGGTGTTTATTTAATCGACGATATTTATGTATCAGCATCTTGGGTAAGCGATAAAATAAGTTTATGGGCGAAAGATAATTTTAAAGTTGAAAATAATTTGGAAAATTTAGTTAAAGATACAGAATAATTTTTCTCCTAGCCATTTAAACCTTGCTAACCTATATAAATTAAAAAACCTCCTGTAAAATAATAAGAGGTAATAATTATCTAAGGTTTATATTAAAATTTTCTTAAAAAAAAAAATTATTAATTTATTTATTTAATTATTTTTTTTTAGGATAATTATGATTATGATTTTTAAGAAGATGTTGAAATAGATTAAAATTTATTAAGTGACAACTAAAAAGGAGAATAATTGATTTAAAATAATATATAAGAAAATAAAAAGGAAAATTTAGATCTAAAAAATGAAGATTTTGATATTTTTTCTTAGCCAGTGGAAGAAAAATAAAAATAAAATTAAAATGGATATGAATAAGAAAGTGAGGAAGAAGATGACTTTATTTGAACGTTATTTTATAAAAAACTATAAATCTATAAATCTATATTGTAGTTAATTATAAAACATTATTTTATATACATAGATCTTCTATTAAAATTATTAATTTGTATTTAAAATTTAGTATTAAAATATCTTTTTTTGATATAATATATATCAAATTTCATTCATTTTTTAGCCTTATTTATTATCTTAATTTTCAGGCTACTCAATTTCTATTTGATGATCTATGTTTAGGAAAAATGAATCAATAATTCTAAAAGCCAAATTATAGACGTCTTAATTTTTATGATTTTATAAATTTTCAATTTTTCTATGAATTTTAAAAGATTTTATATGCTTTTTAACATTTTAGATGGGTTTTTCTTCAATAAAATTATTTTTTCCATACTCTAATAATTTATATACTGAATTTAATACAGATAATAACAAACTGTAGTCTTGAAAATTAAGTCCGTCAGATAAAACTTCAATTAAATCATAGTTTTCATATAAATAATCAATTTACTCATCTGAACCCATTATTAAAATCATTTCAATTAGGTAATAAAGTTCTCTTTTAACCTTTTATAAAATAATTAAAATTAAAATATTTATTTAACAAAGTTAAGGGCCCCCCCCCAAAGTTGCATATTCTGCTCTCTGAGGATTATTATTTCAAGGTCGTAGATTTCAAAAATGATAATGGTACGTTCCTATCTCTTGTATCCTAGGAGGAGAAATCATTTTAAAATTGAAAAAATACACTATATTTTTTTACTATAATTTTCAAAAAAAATATACAATACATAGTAAGACCCATTTTTAGGTTGTCCAATGTGTAGAATTCAAATTTATATATCCTATAAATTAGGGATCCCCGGTATTTCGATTATTTGTAAGAATATACTAATATTTTTTACTATTTTTTGTCTATATTTTCACTGATGTTAAAAAATTATTTTTTTTATATATAAAAATAATCAAAAAGCAAGTATAATAACTAATATGTCCTTATTACACGAAGACTTATAATAATTGATCATGTTATATAACAAAAAACAAGAAAAGTATCTACAATATTTATATACAATATAAAAATAATAGAAAACATACTTATATGGAATAAACTATTATAAATATGATAATTACACAAAAAAATATAACAATTAAATCGCTGATATTAAATTATATTGAAGTTTTTTTATATTAAAAATAAAAATACTATCCCTTATAAATTAAAACGTTTATAATAATTTTTATAATATACTATTAAAAAAGGCGAATTGATTATTTTTTCTTACTAAAATTTTTATTATACCGAATAAATACAGACTAGGAATATGTATATTAACTATATTTAAAATAAAATAAAATTTAAATCTTTTAATGAATTTATGTAAAAAAAATTTTGTATAATTTTTAAAAAAAAAAAATTTAAAAAATTTTTCGGAAAAAAATTAAAAAATTGTTGTTAAATTTAAAGTAAAATGATTTTTAGACCATTTAAGTTTACATTATGGTTATTAAACCTAGATTTACGAAATCTACGCATATTTTTTATAAATTTTAGGTCTTTTCCGGTTTAATTTGACACACTTTATTTTTTTACAAACTGATTTTCAAAGTGCGATTTTTCGATTTTTTTTTCAATTTTAAAATGAAATCTCCTCCTAGGATACAAGAGATAGGAACGTACCACTATCATTTTTGAAATCTCCGTCCATGAATTAGTAATCATCATAGAGCAGAATTTAAATATCGCTCAACAGGGGGGGGGGACGCCCCCTTAAATAAAATTTTTTTAAAATAATTTACTTTTAATGTGTCAGTTTCAATGAAATGAAATATTTTATTCATTAATTATTTATGGTCAAATATTTATTATATAAATTTTTTTCCATTGCAAGCTAAATTCCCTAAGCCTTTTGCGCAATCTGCTCTAGTTATTTCATTATACTTGACTAATCCAATCGATAAGTGTTCAGATATCTCCATTTTTAATAGGTCCTAATTATATATAAGAAAGCATCATAGTATAATATTTTTATTCTTTCATAAACTATATAATATAATTTTGTAAATAAATAAATTTTTAATTACTTAACTTATTTAATCATTATCCACAGAAGTAAATTCCATTAATATTCTGCAACTTGTGGCATATAATTCTACATCATTACTGCTAGAAGCTTCAATTATTTTATCCATAAGAGATTTATAATTAAATAGGAAGAAATGGATAATTTTTTGTTAAACTTACTCATTTTCTCTATATTTTATTAGATATAATATTGTGGTCAAAACTTCCTTTAAAATATCATTATTTTTTATATAAGCCAGATCATCAAGTAATTTTATCATTGCTTTATACTATATAAATATAAGTTAATGTAAAATTTGATTTAATAATTCATTTTAATTTTTTTTATACCTATGCTTCATAAAAATTAAAAAACTCTGATTCTTTGGCTAAAGAGCCAAGAAAGGTTGTAATTTCTATTTATTAATCATCATATAATTTTTATTTTTTGCTTATTTATTATATTAGTTCATTTTAGTTTAAGAGATAAAATCTGCAATATTATGAGTCAAGAGAAAAATTGTATAAAAACTATAATGCCTTTAAAATAATTAGTATTATGCCTAAATATAAGTCGAAAAAAATAAAAAAATTTTATTACAATTTCAAAAGAGGTTTTATTATTAGAAAAAAGCATTTGAATAATCTTATCTTAAAAATTGTTATTTTTTATATCCTAAAAGTTTAGTTAATTTTTTTAAAAATTAATAAGCTCTATTTCGAAAATTATTTGCTGAATATCATAGGATACTTAGTCGGCAAATGCTATCATATTAGCGAGAATTCCTACCGCTTCTTAACAAATATTAATTTATTTTTCTGGGTTTGCTGAAGTTGAATTTAAGAAATGGGCTATATGTAAATGCAAATTCAGGTCCAAAAGTAAAAATTTTACTCTTTTATTATTAGAAAAGGTAGAAAGCCTAAAATTTCTCAAATTTTTCAGCAAATCTTCGCTTAAACTATTTTCTGTAAAATTTTACTTTAATTGCAAGAATTAATTTAAATGCTGGTACAAAAATTCTTTTAAAACCTTTATAAATAATAATTTTAATTTGAAATGTTATTTATTTAGATGTTTTTTATAAAATAAATTAATTTACATTGTCATTTTATACGATATCTTTTGTTAAAAACTAATTTTTTTCTAACTCTAATTTGTTTGTTATATTTTAATTAAAATTCATAATTCTTTTTTATTGCAATTTTTAACTTGTTTTCTCTTTTCTGATTTGTATTCTTTATTAATCTCTTTTGATTTACATTCCTTGCTAAACTAATTTATCTTTATTAATTTTTATTTCTTGATTATTATCAATGTTAAAAATTTTAGAATTGTCAATTTATATTGTTTATGCATTTACCTAGAATAAACATAATATAAAAAAAAATAACCAATTTAAATTAAATTTTAGCATTATTTATTACTTTGAATAAGTCATTTTTATCCGAATCTTTTTGACTTATTTAATTTAATGTCGAAGAACTCATTTTATTTATTTTGATTAAAATTTGCTTACTTTTTTAATAATTAAATGTGACTATTGATTATTTTATTAAATTAATAAATTTACAAATTATTTAAATAAAAAAAATACGCCAAAATTTATTAAATAAATTGGAATATAAAGTGATTGTTTTAAAAAATTTATAATTTAAGTTTTTATGAATTTTACTTTTTTATTTTTATGAAATATCTAGCAAAAATATGGTTAAATATTTTTCTTTTTTATATTCATTATAAAAAGATATATAATATAAAAAATTATTTAAAGGGTATTTATTTCGATGAATTAAATAGTTTAATTATAAACTAATTTAAAATAAAAAATAATAAAATACTGTATATATTAGATAACATATCAATATTAGATTATGCTATTAATAAGTTAAATTTCCAGTAGTATATTTAAATTTAATTTAAGATTAAAATTTAGATAAAAAATTTTCTAGTAGTATAGTAGAATAAATTTTATGTATATAATTTAACTCAAACATTAATTTCTATTTTTTCTTACATGAGCTATTTGCCTTGCCAGACATCATTATGGATTGTTTTAATTAGATGATCTAGATATTTTTAATATTTAATAAGTACGTATTTATTATTATATATATTACCGAAATCTTTGAAATCAGCATCACACCTTTAAAAATATTATATACTTACTTCTAATTCCTCTCCATAAAATTGCTCGTCAAAATCATGATATATATATACCTCCTATTTATTATAAAAATTAATTTAATTACAAATAAAATTTAGAGAAAAAAATATAATTTCCAAATATAATAAATTACTAGCTATTTTTTAGCATCTTCAAAATACTGGCTATTTCCTATAAAAATTAAACAAGCAAACATATTATGTTAATTTTCAGCTTTTCCTTAAAAATAAGGGGACTTAACAAATCCACTATAAACCCCAGTAGGTAAATTTTTAATTAAATTTTAAATTTTTTATTTATTTATATCTATATTTGCAGTAAAAATCCCTAATTCGGTTCCAGCTTTACCGAAGCCTTTTATAACAGGACCCTAAAAAAATAATTATTTATTATTATAAAAAAAGTTACACTTTTAATTGATTAGTTTTAGAACTTATTTAATTTACCTAAATTTCAATTGGTTAGTCTAATTTAGTTGCAGATTTAAAACCCAAAAATGACTAGTTTGTTGGAATTTATTTTAATTATAAAAAATACTCCTTTTGTGGGAATTCATATTTGAATGAATTATCATCAAATAATTAACAAAAATCTATGTTTTCTATAAGATCAGTTGCCAATGTATTTTAGCCAAATTCATTAAATATGTTATCTGGTTTTAATTCGCTTTTTTAGTGGAAATTGGAATTTTTAATATAAAGAAGTTTATTTTAGTGATTTTTGTCGCTTTCTTTAATTAAGTTTGAGTTAATATCATTTAAAAATTACTAATCTCCAGATATAATTAGATTAAATTATTATTTTAAAATATTCTATACTAGGTCCATTTTTTGTTCTCTAGAAAATTATACATCCTTAAGCCAATCTAAATAAATAATATTGAAATTTCGTTAATAAATACTTAATTATACTGACAAATAAATAATAATAAATTTATAATGGTTGAAAATTATTTGTTACCTCTATTTAAATTTTTTATTTATTCCATGTGTTCTGTAAGTTCTTGGTAGTCTTCGATTCCTACGACTATAGAGTAATTTTGTTTTTATAAAATTTATATTAAGTCAATGGCTCCTATTTATGGTTTGACAGTTTAAATGTATTTATTATATTAATCCTTAATAATTTAAAGATCTCCTTTTTGTTACAAATATTAATCATTAATTTTTCGGAAAATTTATATCAAATTCAAATTTTCATAATTTATTCTTTCTTTATTCTCTAACCTTATATTTTCATTGCATAAAAAAGACCTAGCTATGCAAAATAAATAGGATTTGTAATCAAAAATTATATCAAAACTTAAGTAGGCTAGTTTTTAAGAGTTTTACATAAGTATACTTTATTATTTAAAATTATTATAAAGGTATTGTTAATAGTAAGTTTTGATGTAACTATATTTTATTTGTTTTTTTTAATTTATTAAATTTTATAAATCAAATTTTTATTTTTAATTAATTAATCAACTTATTACGTACTCGGAGAATTTTCTTCGCCAAATTCTTTAAACTAATTAATTTACTCAGAATATAATAAAAATGGAAATATTTTGAATTCGATCAATATTTCATATAATATAGTAAAAATCAAAAATATGTTTATGATTATTTTGATCAATATAGATATACTATAATAGGGGATTTTTATTATTTTAACTGTCTTAAATTTATTAAATATATTTTTAAACATTAAGATTTTTTAATATGAATTATTTAATCATTTTAAGGTTAAAATATAATTATGTTATTTTCATTTTCATTTTTAAATTTGATTTATTTTGAATTTATATAAAATATCGTAAAATCATTCAGAATGATTTTTTTTAAAACATTTAAAAACTATTTATTTATATAACAATCTATATTAAGTTTATTTATTTAAATTTTAAATAAAAAATTTTAAAGTTTTATTTATTAATAAATGACTTTTATAATTTCTATAAAAAAGATCATATAAATCAACAAAATTTTAATTTTGAAGTAAGGGATAAAAGTGGGAAATCAGTAACTAATTAATATTAAACTCAGGGATAAAAGTGGTAAATAAAATTATATTAATTTTATTTATGTATGGAATATAATGTCAAATTTTTAATTAACCACGGTTTTTATTTCAATTTAATTAAAATATACCATTTAAAAATATATTCAGGTAAATTAATATTCCTTAATTCTTACATTTATAAGACATTTTTATTTTTATTTCACTTAATTAAATAATATCGGATTAATTACTGTTTTTGTTTTTTATAAGCTATTTATGTTTAAAACATACATAATTATACTGAAAATCCTATAATTTATAATCTCATAATTAAACTTAAACAATTATTAATTTCAAAAATATTTAACCATTATTAATTAATATTCTGAGAATGCTATATAATACTTAGCAGAACTTAAATACAAAAAAAAAAAAAAAAAATAAATAAATATAAATTTATAAATTATAATTATATTTAATATTTAAATCACTTCAAAAATAAATCTAGAAATTTTAAATTTGTATAAAGTTGGTCTGTTTATAGAAGATGTTTAGTATTGAATATTTAAAAATTAACACTGAGTTTTCAGATTTTTTAAAAGATATTTAGCATATACTGTATAAAGAACTCGATAAATGGGTTTAAAGTTAGAATTTATAATTGAAAGATGAGTCATTTTCTAATGAATAAAATTTAAAATATTCTAAAATTTACTACAAGTAAAACTTATATTTTAATTTATGTTTTAAAAATTTACATTTTAAATCATAATTTATTTAAAAATTTAAGAATACTAAATATTTTTAAAAACATGAGTGATAATTGTATAAAATTATTAAAATCTTATATTAAATTTAAAATTATTTATAAATTAGGAAAATTGGGGATAATAAAATTATAAAATGGTAAAAAAAAGATAAATATTTCTTACTTTGGGTAACTATAAAGTATTGTGATTTAAAAGGGGTTGTTTAACTTAAAAATTTGGTAAGAAAATATTTTTAATATATAAATATCTTAAAAGATAATCGTATAAATATTCATGATTTTAAAATTAATAACTATTTTTATGCACTAAATTTTATTATAATCACATTATTATACAAAGTTAATATTTACTAAAATTTTTTAATAAAAATACTTAAAATAGCATTAATAAAAACAAAGAAATTAATTTAAATAAAATGTGATAAAAAAATTTTATGCGTTTAAATTAAATTCTAAATTAAATATTTATTTTTTTAAAAATTAATATAATATAGGTTTAAAATGATTTTGAATAAATTAGTAAAATTCTTCACCTGGAATTCCAAACTTATTTTACAGTTCTCAGTTAAATGTTTAGAAGAAATTTATTGCTAAATCCGTTTAATAAATAAGAAATCTAGCTTATTGAAAATTATATTCAGTAAAATAAAAAATAATTTGATTTATAAATATCCTAATTAAATATAACCGAATACTTAATTCAATTTTTATACATTTAAAACTCATTTTTATTTATCAAAATCTAAATTTTTTAGAGATTATCAATAAAAAGGGAAGGATATTGATTGGAAAGCTCTAGCCAATAGCTTTAATTTAGAAATAAATTGTTAGGATATTTGTAATTTTATATAAATAAAGGAATATTATTAAAATTATTTGCAGCCTAATTTAGATAAGTAATAATTAATTTTTATATTGTTATAATATATTAAGATTTCCATATTTTTAAAAGAATTTAGTAAAATTTTATTTTTTAGTAATTGAATAAAAATATTAATGATTATAATTTATTATTTCTCTTATTTATTTAATTAATTTAACAATGGTATAAAAGTAATTATATAATTTACGAATTAATTATATCACTAAATCTAAATATATTTTAATTAAGAAGAATATCATAAATATTAATAAAAAAAATAATAATCTAAATAATTATTTATAAAAAAAAATCAGTAGAAGTTTTATATAAGATAATTATTGTTTTATATTTTTGAAAATAGGGGAGAGTGGACTATTGAAGAAGATATAATTTTATTATAAGAGTGCCTTAAAAATAATAAAAAATGGTTTAAAATATCTGAAAAAATTGGTTCCAGAAACTAATGCTAAGTTAAAAATAGATTTAGATGCTTAATAAATAAACAAAAAAAAATAAATAAATAAAATAATAACTTAATTTAGGATTTAAAAAATTAAAGTATTGAATAAATTAATCTAAATTAAAAATAATAATTAAACTAACTTAGTGAAGAGGAATTAATATAAATGGTTTTAAATTAAATTTAAAATAAGGACTATTCAGTATAATTTTACTAAAAAAATAAATAATCTTCTAATAACAGTTTAAATGAAAAATAAAGTAGCCAATTAAACATTAAAAAAGAATAAATGCGTGAATAAGAAGACAAAAATAAAGGAAATATTTTATATCACCTTAAATTATAATAAAACGAAAATAATATATAATAAATGAAGAAAGAAAATAAATCTGATTCTATTATAACCTTAGAAAGCAATGTTAATAACTAATAAAAAGAATAACAATAAAACATTAAATCTGAGAAAGATAAAATCATTATAGATTAAAAATTAGAATAAAATAATGTTAACAATCCAATTTAAAATATTAAAAACGAATTTGTAAAATATAATTAAAATTAATAAAAAGTAAGCGAAAATTAATATGATCATCTATTAAAAATGCTATAAAGTCGTAACCATAAAGAAAATTTAATTTAATCAAACGAGTATAATTTAAATAAAAACAGTTAATTTTAGAATCAAAATATAGAAAATTAAAAAGTATAAAATGAATATATTTAAGATACAATGAGCACTTAAAAATAAAATTATTAATATAATTCATAATAACCGAATTATTAATACTAAAATTAATAGAATTTCATTTATTAAAATGTAAAAAATTATAATTCAATAAATTATAACATAATACACTAGTATTAAATATAATAAGATTAAAATGCTAATTAGTCTTAATATTATAAAAATTGTTAAAAAGATGAAAATCAACAATAGACTAATTAAAATAATGTGTATAATAATATTATAGAAAATCAATAATAGTAATCTAATAACCCTATTTCAAATAATACAAGCAATATTTAATATTAAAATAATATATTTTAAGGTTAAAATATCAATATATTTTAAGAAAAAATACCACTTAATAATAACTTTATTAATAATTAAATTGAACACAAGGACGAAAAAAAATAAAATTTAAATATGGTAAATTATTTTAAAATTCTATAATATATAATTATTTATTAAGCATTTTAATTTTAAATAATTTATAATTTTAGTAAAATATTGACGAGATAAATTAAATAAATCCAAGTACATAAATAAGTTAATCTTAAATTTAAAATCCTGAAGAAAAAAATTTTATGGGTATAAAAAATGAATAAATACAAAATTCCTCCTAACTTCTTTAATAAAAATAATAAGAGCAATAATAAAAATAATTATATTTATTACATAATGATAGTTATAATCAAAATTAGTAAATCAACTATAATAATTATAATTCTCTAAGGCCTAAAAATAACAGTAATAGTTTATACTAAAATTATAATGATTTTACAGATAATATTTAATATAACCAAGGCTTTAATTATTTCTAACAATAATAAAATATGCAATACAAATAGCAATACTAAATTTAATAGTAATAGTCACATTAATATAGCTAATATATTCCTTAATAAAATTATTAGTATAACAATATTTAAAATAATAATATAAATAATAATTCTGCTATTATTTAGAATTAAAGATAAAATTAAAATTTATACTAGTAATAAGACAACAATTATAATTTATAAGATATTTAAACTCTTGCCAATTAAAATCAGTATTAAGATAATTGGAGCTTAGAACAAGATTTTAACTACTCATAATGATTCTATATATATATGTAGATAATGTTTATTAAATATAATTTTAATCAATTATATCATTATTATATAAAATTTATATATATTCATTAATAGTTATATTATTTATACAATTAATTATAATAAAAGTTTTATATTATTTTATAAATTTACAATAAATTTAAAAATTTGCTTGATCAGTACAACAAATGTAAATTGTAATAAAATTACTTTTTATCAATAAAGTGTATTTTATTATTAATTCTATTTAAATAAAATTGAATTAATTAATAAATTAATATATTTTAATTTTATTATTTATTAAATTAAATTTAAACTTAAAATAAAACTATAAAAATAATTTGCTATTTGAAATTTTTATAAAAATAAATGGGAAATAATATATAACCAAACTGTCGAAATTGCTCTTTTTAAACTAGGTAATAACCAGGTTAAATTATATTTCCTATAAATTAATAGAGGAAAACATATTAGTTAAACTAAAGCACAGATCAATCAGTAATATTAATGTAATTACAAGAGGATTAATAATAAATTAAAAATACAAAATAATTTTATAGAAAAATTATTCGTAATTTTCCGGTATTTTTTACTGGGTATATGGATTTTTCGAAAAACTAAATTTTCGAATAAAAATATGATAATAGAATTAAAGAACTATCTAACTAAATAGATTTATAAAAATCAAAAAATAATCAAAATTTTTGTTTTATTTTAAAAGAATTAGAAATCTTTTTGAATTAATTAACAAATAATAAGAATAATATTGTCGATGTTTAAATCTTTACTAACCTTTCAGAAATATAAAATTTTTAAACCCTTTAAAAATATTAAAATAGTTAGAATAATAATAATATTTTTAGCAAAAAATAATTTTAGATTATAAATTTCTTTAAATTAAATTAATCTTTTTTCTAAAAAAATTTACTAACAACCTCTGTAAAATAAAATTTAAATTTTAACCTGGCTAAACAAGATACCTTATTTATATTAAATTTGAATTAATAACTTTGCGTATTCTACATTGATAATTAGTTGTATTAAAATTTTATATACGATTTAGTTTTTAAAATAAATCAGAAGTAAAATTTCACTGAATGGAAACAAAACAGTAAAATATTATAATTTGTTAACAATAATTTTTAAAACAACTTTAACCTATCCCCTTAAAGACTAGTACATTCTAGCACTACAAAAAACTTATCTGATTTTGAAAAAAATAAAATTTTGATAGATTATATTAATTAAAAAGAAAAGAATAATATTAATGATTAGGATTAGAATAATTGCGATAATTTTATATATGTGCCCATTTTTGGATACAAGATTTATGAAATGGATACTTAATGTGGAGTTTTTTATATAATTTAATCATAAGAAGAATACCTATTTGGGTATGATTGTTACATATATGCATAAAATATAATAAAATAAATAAATTAATAATAAAACCAATAAAATGATGATAACTTAGAAACATTAATTTTAGTTTTCAAGATTAAAGATTTAAAAAATTTAATTTTAGAAAATAATCCAATTTAGGATTAAAAATGTTTAATTTAATTAGTGGAAAAAATTAGTCCTACATTGGAACTAAATAAATTTGCTATAAATGTTAGTGAACTTCAATAATTTATTATTAATAATGTTATTTTATTATAGGAAGATATATTGATACTTACAGAATTTATCCCTGAAAATTAAAAATATATTTTAAGTGCTAATGAATTTAACAATTACAAATTTGAATAAAAATAAATAACAGAAATACCGATTTATGACATATCTGAATAATTATGTTTGTTCATGGAAAATTTAAATTTTTAAAGTAATAAGATATTCTATGATTATTGTAGTTTTACTCATTAACAATAAAATGATTTTAAAAATAACAGAAGTTAAGATTATCTATCATTTTTTGGCTCAAATTTAACAGATTTCATAGAAAAAGCTTTTAATTATTATAAAGATAAAAATTAAAATTAATAAAATATTATTTAAAATAGAGAATAATTATAAAAATAGGGAATTAGTATTTTGGGGATTTAAAATAAATTTATAGAATAAAAAATTATAAAACAAGCTAATGTTACAGATAAAATAAGATTAAATTGCATAAACTTCGTTCTCAGTCAAATTTTGAGTAAACAAATAAAATTTTACTTTATTATTGTAATTAATATAGTTTAATTTATTAAATTATTAAAATATGATAGCGTTTTTAATTGATGATAACTGTATAAATGATTAACATATTTATTATTTATTCAACGAACTAACATAAACATAAATTCCTTTGATGCTAATAGAATTATCAGATTTAGAAAAGTAATCTGATTAAAATTCTGATTTTAAAAAATCAAAATAATATAGTCCCTAATTGTCTGGTTAAATAAATAATAAGAAAAAAGAAAATAAATTTTCTTAAGAATAATAATATTCATTTCCTACTGATTATGAAATTTAAAAACATGAAAATTTTGAGTAATAAAAAAACTAAACATATAATTAGTGCTAAAATATAAATAATAATAAAAATTAAGTACTTAATACATCTGAAACAAAATAAGATAAAAAAAATGGAGAAAATCTTAATTTAATTTAACAGTCATTTGGAGGTTAAAACCATGATATCAATTAAAATTTATATGAAAAACCTTAAATATCTATCATAAATAAGTAGCAAATATAAGGATTAGAAAGCAAATATTAAAACTAGAAAATAGTTTATTTAAATTAAAGTGAAAAGTTTGACAAAAATAAGATATAAGAATAAATAAAATAGGATCAAGTTGATAATAATTAAATTTAATATGTTTCTAAAATAAATGATAATAAATAAAAAAGTTTATTAAATAGTAATTAAAAATAAAAAATATTTTAATAATAAAATAATTCTGAAAATTTAAATTAATCATAATAGCGATAGAATAACTCCATTTAAATAGATAAGTAAAAAATTATAAATTTATAAATAGCGTTGACTTAAACAATAAAAAAATTTAATTAGTTAGGCAACAAATTAAAATGGGATTAGAATACTATAAAATTTAGAATTAATGATATTTTGCTATATGTTAGGAGACATGATAGGTTAATAAACAGAAAGGGATATAGATAAGTATGAAAATAATTTAAATTATTTAAATTAAGTATTTCATTTAAATATAAATGAACCTAAAACAAGTTTAGTTTTTCTCTACCTATATGAACAATTACATTATTTTTACAAGTTTTTAATAAATGAAGTTGAAAATCTATAAAAAAATATGGCTAAAATTAAACTAGGTGAAACAAAATTTAATTAATTAATTTCATAATCTTAAATTTAGAAAAGTCATTAATTTTAAAGCAGTTTTAATAACGACGAAAATAATTAAATATAATAACAATAATTACGTAATATGGCTTTACAAGATAAAAATTAACTTTTAAAAGGAAGCAAAAGAATAACTAAGTTTTTGATAAATTACAGTAACAGTATAGAAAATTAGAATGGAAATTTACAAGAAAATATGAATAAATCTAATTAATTGAATAACTCAATATTTTACAAAAATTAATCTTTTATTCTAGAAGTCAATACATAAAAATATTCCCAAAAAAAACTAGCCACTTTTACCTATAATGATAGTGAAAATAATCCTCTAGTTTTTATTGTATTCTGGGTCATATTAGTACAGATTTCTGGTAAATAAAACTTAAAATTAAATAAGAATAAAAATTTATTATTAACTTTTATATTTATTAGAAAATTTAAGAACAGACTAAAATTTGCAGCATTAATTTTTAAAAGAATAGTTGTAAATATTTGATATTAAATAATAAGATAAAGATTTAATTATTACAATAGTCAATTTATTCAACATAATATACAATTTATAAAATTAAAATGATCATATCCATTAATAAGGAAGTGAAAGTGAAAAAATAGAAAGGTAAAATTAATTAGTTGAGTAAAAATTGAAAATAATAATGTAAGAATCTTTAGATTTTGTTGAAAATTAAATTAAAAACAACTAAATTTATGATATTATTTAAAATTCAATGACAGAAGAATTTGATTCCTAGGATCAAGACCTTAATGATACAGAACTTTTATTTTCTCTCATTTATTACTGTTTATATAATTAAACTAATTTTGAGTCCGCTATATTGATAGCTTTAAATGAAGGAAGGTATCAATTAAGACTTATTCAATTTTAAAATATTTTTATAATTTTACTTTTAATATTATAAATTATTTTTTAATTTTAGAAATTTTTCTTTAAATTGTGCAATATTTTCAAGTTTATTGGGCGGTTTATATGGGCCTTTAAGTATACCAGATCATTTAATGGAAATCATAAATAAAGCATAATATTAGTAAAATAAAGTTATTGTAAAATCAATCAAATTTAGATAAAGAGTAATAAATCAAATCAAATAGATAATATTAGAATAAAATATGGAAAAAGTTATATTTAGTGACACATTTTTCTGAATTTTAAATACTTTTTTATTATATAATAAAAATCTTATGTACATTGTATATATAAACATGTATAAATTATATATTATACCAAAATTATATATTACTATTATATCTTGTATTATAATTGAAAGAATATTAACTTTATTATACTAAATGTCAGCAACACCCACCAGATTTTTAGTTTTTTTACTTTTTTTTATTTGATAATTTTTAATTTTTTTATTAAGGAACTTACTATTTTATATATTCATCGTATTTATCTTTTAAATGCATATCAAAAAGGGTTTAAACTATGTTTGTAAACATCTATTGTGAAAATTATTACTTATAAATTTTAACAATATATTTATATATTTATTTCTTACATCATCTATATTCTAACCATTTTTTGAAGATATTTCATAAAATAAATCATATTATTTTTCTTCTTTTTATTTCTATCCTTCCTCATATTGAACTTCCCGACTAATTAATTAAATTATTATTTAATTAATGTTCGGAATATTTAATATTATTTAATTACTCCTCTCTATCAGATTATGCACCGACTAGTACTTTTAAAGCATCAGGAAATGCATTTTCACTTGACTCTTTTAGCCAAGAATCACAAGATTCAAAAGTTCTTTTTCTACAAAAAAAAATGTATTTTTACTTTATCAAAAATTAAAAAAGCAAAAAAAATATTTAAATTAGAAAATTAATTCTAGAATTTGAATGATAATAAAATTACTTAGCTATATTGTATACTACCACTATAGCATGTGAATTTCTGAAGAATGTTTTTACTATAGCTCTAAAACTTTCTTACCCGGCTGTATCCCATATTTATACATTTACCGATTTTCCATCTTTTAATTTCACAATTTTTGATTAAAATTCTACGCCAATAGTTGCACTATAATCTGACTAATATTTTTTTTCTAGATATCTCATCATCATACAAGTTTTTCCAACTCCTTATATTTTATAAAAATATATTTTATTTTAAAAATATAGTAAATTACATTTAAAAAGTATATTTATTTATATTTTGAATTCTAATACTTAATAATAATTTATTATATTTTCATATTCTTCTTATTATAATATAGAAATATAATCTCATCTAATATTATTAATTAATTTTGGTTTTATTTAATATTAGAATTAAAGCTTTGATAACTTTAAAAGAAATAATTATTTCAAAAACTATAAATTCGCTATATTCTTATTACTATTATTTAAAAATTATCAAAATATTTAATCAAATAAACATGCTATATTCAGTTTATGTTGCAAATTTGAATTTAATTTATTATATATGTAGACACAATTTTGTTAAATTTATTGTATATGATATAATTTTTAAATCATAATTATTTTTATAAAATAAATACCAGAATCTCCTATAATAATGATTTTAAAATGATGTCGATTCATAAAACTTGATTTATTTTCTTATTAATTTTAATTTTAATCGGCTGACATTATTTAAACCTGTTATTTGTTAGTTTAAGTTAAGAATTTGTTTTGATACCCCTTTTTTTTTTATATATTTATTTATATTTTAATTATTCATAAAGTATAAATCAGAATAATAATTATTTTTAAATTAAATACTCATTCCTTAATTAAATTTAGAATTATACTTAATATTAAGTATAAAAGTTAAATTTTTGTTTTAATGTTATATTGATTTATGATAAATAATTTTTTATATAAATTATTAAAATATCAGTTATCATTTTAAGGTTTATTTCTATTAATTAATTCTTTTATCTTTTAACTGCTGGTATAGTCTGTTTTTGTACCTGTACTTACTTTGAATTTTTCTTATAGATCTTTTTTTTTCTAATCTAAATCCTTATTTCTTTGCTATAATATTAATAAAATAAATAAGAATTGTATATTTATAAGAAAAATAATAAATTTTTTTATACATCTTGGTTTTAATTTTAATTTTTAGATTGCACTAATAATTTTTAATAAAATTGGTTAAGATCTTATTTTTTAGAATTTTCTTAACCAGAAGCTGTAGAATTCGTTAAACTAGATTAATTCGTAAATGAGGATGTTAATTCTGTAGAACCTAAATTATTCATAGGTTTTTTGTCAGATCCAAATTTATTTCTTAATTATTAAAAGAATTCATTATCATCTTATACTGTATATTCTTATGTAGTTTACTATTGAAAATTATTATAAATTTATTTATATAAACAAATATATAATATTTTATTATTAAATATTTTATGTTACTTATTATTTAGTGCATTGAGGGAATATTTCAGTGTATTGCATATTTTAGTCAACTTCAGGAAAGGTTTATCTAATTATATTTAATAAATTTAATACATTTTTTAATCTATGTTGTATATTTTACTTTAAAAGGTTAGGATTGTCATATCCAATAGGAATAAATGTATTTTCTTAATTTACTACTTCAGGCTTATGTTTCAAATCAAAATTATATAATATATGCAAAATATATTCATAAAACACATCTAAATTATAATTGCTCTTAGCAGAATTATAAACAAGTCCTGCACCATCTAAAATTATATAATTTTAATTTTAAATAATTTTATATCAGTTTATTTTCTCTAATTCTTATATATTTACATTTAAGGCATAATTATCTCATAGAATATTATAAAAATTCTTATTTTTTTTGTTCCATGTTTTCAAGTAAGTCACTTTTGTTGACAGCTATTATTATAGGAATCCCAAAATTACTAAGTAAAACTCCTTCGGGTAATGGTAATTTTACATTGTTCTAAATAATATTGAACAAATTATATAAATGAAGTTATCTCAATATATGATATATTAATGAAATTTAATTATTTAAAATTTATAAAATACTTACATTTTCTGATTCTTATTATGTTTCTTCTTCTTCTAAATTTCCATTAGATTCTTTAGTTTTAACTTCAGTTGGTTATTTATAAGTTTTATACAAATTTTCAACTTAATTTTATAAATAATATTAAATTTAGAATGCTGATTTAAAAGTAATTTTTATAATATTTATACCTTTGACTTTCATCTCATCTAATTAATTTATCGACATCTCTACACCTTATTTTGATTCTGTAAACACATCTAGCCATTTATTAATTTATTCTATAAAATCTCCTGGCTTTTTAAAAAGAATAATTATATTTTTTTTTAAATTAATACATAATAATAACTTTTTTTAAATTTTACTTAATTTAAATCAAGCATGATCACTAATACAGAATTTTCTAATAATTTTTAATTTATGATTTATTTTAATAGCTATTATTATTCAGGGTCATCTAATATATGAATTCCTATTTTGGCATTGGTTTCTATATTTTAAATTAAATTTAATAAAATAAATAAACAAGTTATGACTTAGATTTATTTATTACTAATAAATTAAACTATTTGTTAATAATTATTTACAATCATCCTATTCTTCCTAATTTTTAACATTTAGATATACGTAATTTAAAGCAGAAGTTTAACCTTTAATTCTCAATTTTCCAGGATTTGTATCATTTTTGTCTAAAAAGATGTAAGATGATATAAGTATTTTCGCATTTATTATTTTAGAAAAAAGAGAGAAATTATGGAAATAAATATATATAAATTGAAAAATAATAAACATATAAAACTGTTAAAAAATCGTAAATTGTTTTGTTAGGTTTTTATTTTACTGCTTTTGAAAAATTCTGTTTACGAAATTTCATGGAGTTAATCTAATAAAGATCTTTTTCCAACATTTTCTCTTCCTAGTATAATTATATTTTTATCCGAAAATGTTTCTTGGTTTTATGTTTCACTTAAAATCGTGTTCCATAAATTTTCTTATTTATTTTGGGTCATGATATATTATTTTAATTTTAGACAAATATATAGATTTTTGTTTTTTAGATTTTTGTAGCTTATTTGTAATTTAATAATTAAATTATTTTTCTTCGATTGGATTTTCAAAAATTCGTAAACAATATAATAATAAATAAGATTATATTTTAATTAACTTTTTTTATAAAAATAAAATATATGAAAATAGTAATTTATATAACCAAATCAAAAAATATTAAATATATTTAAAAACAACTGTACATTTTATATTAATTATTCAGTTTTATTATAGATAATAAAATATAATTATTTAATTTTAATACATTATTTATTTTAAGTTTAAAGATTTTTAAAATAATGAATAAAATTTGATTTAGTATGAAGAATTAATACAAAATATATATAAAAAGAAATTGCTTATTAAACAAAAAAATGTAGTAAACAAAATTTTATTACCTTTTTTAGCTTATACTAATTATTTTACAAATTTAATTTATCATTCATTAAATTATACAATATTATACTGATAAAAGCTGATAAAAAACCAGTTTTCTTTAGGCATAAAAATTAATAAAGTAAACGAAAAATAATATTCAAAAAATTCTAAATAATAATATTCGTAAAATAAAAGTAAAACATAAAAAAGAATGGCTACAAATATATTATAGGATCCAATTTAAGTAATTATAAAAAAATTTGACGAAATAAATAATAGTGAACAACAAATAAGTGCAGCTATGTAAAAATTTATTATATAAATAATATAATTATTAATAAATTTTTTGATTAATCTTATTTAACCCTTTATATTTTCTAATATCTATATTTATATTTTTATATAAAAATTCTTAAATTAGTCATATAGCCTTTATATATTTATATTATTTTATCATGACGAACCTACCTACCTATAAATATTTTAAATTTAAAAAAATAAAAAGAATTAAAAATTTTTACGATAAAATTTTCTTTTTATATTATCAAGAAAGTTTTTTTCATCTTATATATGTTTATATTGCCCGTAATTATCATAGTAAGAAAAATTATATACAGAAAAAATGAAAAGAATTTTTAAAATAATTATTTTGTAAATAAATTATCAGCTAGATAATCTGCTGTTTAGTAAAAAATAAAAAAGTTAATTGGTATTGAATATTAATTCTTGTATATGATATATTAGATAGAATATATTCAAATTTATAAAAAATATTTTCATTATTTTAAAATTTTAATTTTTAGAAATACTAATAATATATAATAAATTAATTTTAAAATTTAAATAGATAAATTTTGCTTAGTATGAGTTTATAATAGAAAATTTTCATATTTATTTAAACTTTAAGTGCGGATAAAGGATATGATTTAAATGAATAAAATATTATAAATACCATAATTAATTTTTTGCAAAGTTTCCAATCGAATTAACAAAATTTCTCTCAATCAGATGGTTTATCCACTAACATCAGTTATAATTAATTTTAATAATTTGGATAAAATATATTTGATAATTTTTGTAATTATACTAATTCAAATTTTAGCTAGTTATTCAATAATTCTTAGTAAAACTAAAAATCAATATAAAATATATAAAATAGTAGAATAGAATAATATAAGAATGAAATAAACTTAGAGGCTAAAACAGATTTTAAAGAATAATAATAATTAGCAAAATAAGAAGCTAAAATTTAAGACATTTAGGAGGATTAAAGCCATCCAAGAAGGTATTTCAATATAAAATAAACAAATTTATTTAATATTTTATAATAAAAAGATAATAAGAAAACTCAAAAATTAGTGTAGAATTTGAATAACCATAAAATTTTAAGAGTACAATTATTTCCCAAAATACTGACAACTCAGGTAATAAATTAATAAAATTTTTAACTTTACAATTAAATATCCTATATATTATTATTTAAAATATATATATCAAATATCAATTTTTTCTGTTAATATTTTTTTAAGATTTTAGATTAACATTCAATAAAATTTCATTTATATTCTATTAGTTGTTAATTATTGAACAAAATTTTTTTAAAATTATATATCCCTAAAATCTCATCTAGAAATTTTTTAAATTATATTTATTAAAATTTTCCTAAATTATCGCCAAAACTTTTTTCAGACTATACTTTTTAAAAATTTTGATTGCACTAAATTTTTAAAAAATATTAAGTTTTAAATTACATATTATATCAAAAAATTAATTTCTGAAATGAAGTTAAAAATTGAGAAGTAGAGTTTTCTTTACACTTATTATTTTACATAAAATATTTAAAAGATTAATAACACTCCATTAATATTTATTTAAAATATGTTTAATTTTGATGCTATTTTATTTACTTCTTATACAAAATTTTGGTTGCTAACAAACTTTGACCCGTAAAAAGTTTATATATTTCTTTATCTATTTATATAAAAGTATATTTATTTTAGTAAAATTAACTGCAATAGAATATAAAACAATTTATAAACTAAAATAAAAAAAAATAATTTAAATTTTAGCCATTGATCTAGATCTTACCAAAGCAGAAAATTTAGGTAGTGAAAATTATTAATCGTATATGTAGTAAAAAATTAGTTCTTAAGAAAATAGTTTAAAAAGTTGTAATGAATCATAATAAAATTTAAATTAGGTAAAAGTGGAAACTATTTAATAAAGTTAGAATTAGATAATAAATAAAGGCAATATTTATTCGCTATCAAATAAGGATTAAAAATCTGAAAAATAGTTTGGAGAATAAATTAATGGTTTTGAATATAAATAATAATGGTAAAATATATAAATTAGTAATTAAATGAAATAATTAGATATATAAGCTGAAGAAAAATAAAAGAATGAAATGCTCAAGAGAAAAATCAAAGAGTAAAAGAAAATACTTAAAAAGTCGATTCATGATATAAAATATAAATAATAGAAATAAAAAGTTGTTGAAGCAAAATAATAAAATACATGCAAATGTGAAAAAAGTAAATGTTCTGATGGAAATTGTTTTTGTACAAAAAAGGGAGGGAAATGTAACATTAATTGTAGTTGCTACAAAAACACAGGACATTGTTTTAATGCAGATGAAGAACTTTAACAAATTTTGAGATAAAGGGAAATTGAATAGAAAAAAATTTAATAATAGAATAAATAAATAGAAGAATTGGAAAACTAAATGAAAAAACATAAATAGAAAATGAATGAAAAAACTTTCATATTGTAAAAAATTTCAATTGAAAGTAATAATTGATACACTATGATAAGAAATGAAATAATATTTAAATTATAAATGATATATTTTATTTATTTTATATCTATTTAAATTATATTTTTAAAAATAAAAATAGTATTCTTATATTAAAATTTTATTTAATTTCTATTTACCAAGAAAGAAAAATATAAAAAAATAAAATTAAAATTTAATATGTTCAATAGCCAATAGAATCAAAATAATTTTAGCCAATGTAATATGGATTTGGAATTAAGCCATGACTAAAAATTATAAAATAGTTAGGAATAAATCAAAGACTTTTTTAATAAATCATTAATGAGTTTTGAGTATAATATTTTAAAAAATCAATATTTATGAATTAATGCAAATTTTTAAGTTTTTATTTAGTAAAATATAAAAACATTATTAAAATAATATAAAAGAAATTAAGTTAGAGATTTAAATGCAAGTTTAAATTTTAAAGATGATTTGTATGATTCAATTTCCAAAAAAATAGAACTAAGCAATTTATCGGATCAATTTTAAGATATTGTTGATTAGATGCAATAATTTAGTAAGGAGAGTTAATATTAAAGCAAAGATAATAGCTTATTGTGGTCCCAAATGAAATCGCTTGATAATTCTTTATAAGAAACTTACGACAAATTATAGAAAATACAAAATGAAAATTAATAATAGGATTTAAATGTATTTATATCAACTTAATTTTTATTTTTTAAAATTATTTATATTTTTTTTATAAATAAATAAAATTAAGACCATCAGTGTCTTAAGAGATGGATTGAGAAATTTTATATCAAATTCAATGGCAATTTAATAGTCACCACCTTAATAAGGTAAATATGCATTTTATACAATACAATTATTTGTAATCACGATAATATAATAATTTTAAAAGATAATTTACCGGATCACATGGAACAGGCATCAATTGAATAATGCGGTAAAATAATTTACAAAATATTTTAGCTTATAATTGATTATATTGATTAACTTATACCATAAAGAATAATAAGAGTGTTAAATGAAAAAGCAAAAAGAAATGTTAAGAATTATAAAATTATAATAAGAATAAATTAAAAAGAAATAAAAATTAAGTAAGGATTTAAAAAATATAGAATTAGAAAGTAATAATTCTAATTCTTTTCATTGAGTTTGATGAATATATTTAAATTTATTTTATTTTTCTTACAAATATATATATATACTAATATTTATAGTTTTTTATTATATAATGTTATATAGTTAAAATAAGTGATTATATTAAAATTATATTAAATCTTATTATAAGTACATATAGTAAATTCTATAAATAATATATCAATCCACAAATTTATTTAACTTTATAAAGGAAATCATGGATATAATTTAAGTCTAAATCAAATTTCTTGCGATTGAGATTTTTTAATGTATTATTAAATATCTTATTTTTGGCCTTATTTTTCATTTTTAAGAGGAGGGTTTCTAATGTCAAGGTGTTTAGACTCTCCTTTAGGGACTCTTCTTTTTCCGTAGTGGTCTTTCATTGGGAAAGGTATTTTTGTAATTTGTTTTTAATATCTTGTTAAAGTTCGCTTTTTAATTTTATTTTTATTTTTTCTTTCTTTCTTTCTTTTTTTATTTTTTTAATTAAATTAGAAGATCTTATTTGACCGATTTAAATGCCAATCAATTGGTGTGATTATTTTTTTGGGAACAATCAACCAGTTCATATATATTATGATAAAAGAATTGTGGAAGTAAAATAATAGATAATTATTATATATTAAAATTAGTTTAAATTTTGGAGACATAACATCCAAAATTTCTTATAAAATTTAGCATTTGCTAATTTTTTATTAAAAACATGTAAATATCTACATTTACTTCCATTATATTTTTAATATAATTTAATATGAATAATGGTCTCACTCTAGCAAATAAAATCTTTTATAATTTAAAACGTAAATACTCCAGTAAAAATATCACATAGTAGAGTAAATTTTTACTTAATAGTTTATTAACTAGGTATCAAGGAATTATTTGATTTTACCACGCATTTTAATATAGTATATTAAATAAAAATAAAAATAAAAATTGATGTTATATAAAAACTATATTATTCGGTTTATTATTTATAAAGAATTTTAAAATATTTTAAAAATCTCCTTCATTAAGATTTTTTCAGCAATTTTATTAGATTGTACAACAAATATGTATAACTATTTAAATAATTAGGCAAATCAATAAATATATATATAATAAGGATATTACGAAAAAATATATTTTAAACTCTAACTAGATAATAGTAAAACAATATTTATAAGTAAATTAGAAAGAAATCATAACAAATTTTAATACATTTTAATAATATAAATATATATATTATTAATATATATGAAATATCATAATTTTATAAATAGTAAAATATAATTATTAGTAGTAGTAAATTCGTAATGAATTTTTATATATATTTTTAGTCAAATCAATAAATTTGGTTATATGTTCCCAATCATCAGTGATTTAATCCTCTTTGTTAAGGTTAGTGGACTATTTATTTTAAAAAATATAAGTTTTTTATAATTATTAAATATAAATTTGAAAATAAAATTAATTACCATCTTTATGTCTCATTTGTACTTTGTTAATTTTTTGCTTTTCCATAGCTTTGTTTTATTTATCTTATAAATGTTTTTATTCTTTTTCGATAATTTGATCCATTTTTTAATTTTTTTAATTATTCTCTTGTCTTTAACTTTTTAATTTTTTTTTTATTTTAATTTTTTTTATTATTATTAATTTAAAAATATTTTCCATTTTCATGCTTTATAATATTTCTTAGATCGTATTTTTATGATAAGTATTATTTAAATTTTATTGTTACATATATTTTGTTAAAACCTGATGTAACAAGTCTTTTATAATTGAATAAGAATTAATAAAAACAAAATATGTTTACTAAATAAAACTCTTAATAATTTATGATTGAAGTAAAAATAACAAATAATATTTAATTTACCATTTATGTTTTGAACTTTTGAAAAAATTTTAGTTAAATTTATAATATTTTCTTATAAAAATTTTTAAACTAAAATATTTTAATCAAAAATGAGAAATTTCCTTGTAATTAAATATTTTTAATAGCATATTATTTTTACTAATTTTCTATTTGATGAGGTTATTTATAATATCTATATTATATATTTTTACTTTATTCATAATATATAATATAAAATGATACTAAAATCAATTAAAATGGAATATTCCATTCATTTAAACTATTATTAAAAAATCAGTAGATTGTTTTATAATATTTATATTTTAACTTAAAAGATATACTTTTTATATAAAAACTTTACAAAATGTAAATATATCACAAAAAACTAAAATTTAATAAATTTATAAATGTAAAAAATTATTCAAATATATTTTTTTTTAGTAGGTTTAGTTAATATTCCAATATATATTTATCTTAGATAATCTCTAAGCTTTTCCCTATATAATCTCATTTCTTCTTCGGTTTGACCTTAATCGCATTAATATTTTTTCATATACGCCTCTTTTATAGAAGTTTTATTTAATTTTATTTCTTATAATATGGAAATGGCTAACTAAAATAGTTGAATTTAAATTTTAATTATTTCTTTTTATTCTTTTCTAAATATTATGGCAAATCTTAATTTCCAAGGAAGATTGGGCTATTCTAATAATTTTAAATCCTCTTCCAGTGGAGAAACTTCTTTAGATTTTTATATTTATTTCATATATTTTAACCCTGCCTCCAAAACTTAGATCTCAAACTAGAAAGAAGATGGAAGCGTAATTTTAACCTAGAAAAAGTCGGATTCTTTATATACTTTAAGTAATTTTACTCTTAAAAATGTTATAAAATCTTCAGCTATTTTGGATTTCTTAAGCCTAAATTCTTTGGTAAATTGTTCAATATCATAGACAACTCCTATTTTAAAACAATAAGTTTATAATAAAATTTAAAAAAAAAATGACATTAAAAAATACTGAATTTGTAAAATACTCTTATTTTTACCATTAATAAAAAATTAACTAATTAAAAAAAAAAAAAACTATCATAAAATAAAATTGAAAAAGTAACAAAATAAAATAATTAAATTAATAAAATATTAAAATAACGATAAATGCAAGGAAAATTTTTTTATAAAAAATCTTTGATATGTATATATGGTACCCTAATATTTGTATTTGTCCTCCTCCCACTCATTATAACTGATATAATCATTAAAAATTTTAAATTAATCATATGGCTATGTTTCCCATTCCTCTATCAATCTAAAAACAACAGAATCATAAGGATTATCTATTAAGCAAAAACCATACCATAAAAGTAATCCTTTATTACTTCTTCTACCGTAGCAGTTAAATATTTACTGGCCTTTTTTAACAGGTTTTTAAGTTACGAAATTAATATAATTATCGTTATCTTCAGGATCATACCTATTTTAATTATTAAAATAAATTAATATATATTAAATAGAGTCAAAAATTATTAAAGAAAATTAAGATTATTGATTAATATAAAAAAATATTTATTAATATGCAATTTATACCATTCCCATTTGTTATCTTATAGCTGTGATAGATATCTATTTTTTTTAAATTACTCTAAAGATTATATTCTATTCATTTATATTGTTTTTAATTCTTCAGTCATTTTTTTTTCTTATTCATTTTCTGGGTTTTAAAATTTACTAATTAAAGATTAGGTAATTTCATAATTTTCTTTTTACTTCATACTATTATAATCACTATTTTTCGCTATGGATTCATCTTCAGAATCGGAATCATTATCTTCTTCTTCTGGTTATTAAAGATAAAAATTAATAACATTTGAAAAACATGTTGAATTTTATTACCAGAAGTAGAAAAATATGATTAATTCCATATTTATTCATCTTATTTTTCTTCCAGTCTTTTATAATTAATTTATCTAACATAATTCATTAAATCTTCTTTTTCATAATACTTAGCTTGTTTAAGGCTCATAGGCATTTTTACCTTAGTTCCGAAAAATTCCAAATATTATATTAAATCATTTTCTTATTCATGGATTAAATTTAATTATTCCTCATCATATTAAAACTCTGTGTATTTATAAATTTATTTAAAATATAATGATGATTAAGAAAATAAATAATTTACTTTTCATCAAGGATAAATCCACTGCTTGTTTTTTAACTTTATATCCTTTGTAATCATCAGAATTTTTTTCCAATTTTTCATTTACAATAAAATAAACACATCCTCTTTTATTATGATTTAAAAAATCTGCCATTGGTAACAAAAATGTGCCTGGTAAAGTCCAGCCAAAACATCTAGTCATTGCCACCTCATAAGCCCAAATAAAAGTTTCTCTATTGAAGGAATTCTTAGGTAATAACTATGGATATTTTTAAGCCACTTTTTCAAATGCTTACCATAATAACTCAATCTTTTTTTATATAATAATATCAATAATAGTATATTATAAAATTAGATTTACATTTTTAATATTTTAAAATAAATAGTACCTCTATTTGATACTCTTACTATTATTTTTCTAAATATGGATCCTAAAATTATTTTATCTCTTTTTCATCCCATTATAATAAAGTGACGGGGTTAGCACAAATATCTAGATAAGGTTTCCAAAAACTTTTTTCCTATTTAGATTTTTCTACAACCAAAAATAATGATAAAACCATAAAATCACCTTCTTCATTATCATTTTAGCAAAAAAGTTACTAATTTTCGGAAATTATTGATTTATAATCCGGAAGCTTTCTAATTTTTTCTGTTGAAATAACCAATTTTTATGGGATAGAAATGATTGAAGAGTTTGCTTTTAAATCTTAATCTGCAGCTATTCCTAAATAACTTTTAAATTAATTATTTTAATTTTTACTTATTATAATAATTATAGTACTAAAATCACTATTAAATAATAATTATATAAAATTTATAAAATATTTGTATTTTACCCCGAATTTCCAAAGGCAGTTGGGAACTGTAATCCCTGTATTTTACCTCCATTATCAACAAACCAGTTTTTAAAAATATTATAAATTTCTTCCTTTTGCGCAATTTAAGTGGCTTATTCATTTATTTATTTATCTTATACATATACCATATCAGAGGGGGCACTTGGAATTTTTATATCATTGGAAATTTGTGCATTTATTCCGTTTTTGCTGCTTATTTAAGTTGTACTTCCGATTTATTTTTGACACCCTTTTTGCAAATTATTAGTTCCGCTGGTTTTGGAAGCCAAATTTGTTCCTTTGGATTCGGCTTTTAAAGGTTATTTAGCTGGCGGGACCTGGGATTTCGGTTTGGTTGAAGTTTTTATGGTTGTTGTCTTTTTTTACATTTTATAATTTTCACTTATAAAGGGGAGTTTTTTTTATTTATTTGTATAGTTTTTTTTTTTTTTTTTTTTTTTTTTTTTTTTTTTTTTTTTTTTTTTTTTTTTTTTTTTTTTTATTTTTTTGTGAAATTATTTAAAAATTAAATTTTTATTATAAAATTATTTATATTTATTTAAATTCAGAAGAAAAAACTTCAACTTTTCAAGTTTCTAAAAAATTTAATTAATAAGTAAATGTAATCAGAATCAAACATATAAAAATTTTATCAATTTAGAAAGAAATAGTTTATATTTTACTTTCTTATTTAAAAAATAATAATATTCAATAAACTATACTATACTATACTATTATATCAACAATTTCCTAAAGTTTATAGCATGAATATTTATTATAGTTAATATATGTTTTAGTATAAACATATAAGCATCGAATTTATAAATTCATATTTAAGCTTAATATTCATATTATATATATATATTTATATATATATAGCTAACTTTATTAATTTTATAATTTAAAAATTTAAAAATTTTGCTTATTATGAATCAATTTTTTTTTTTTCTTATGGACTATCTCATTGCCATTTGCATTGACTTAGAAGATAATATACTTTCTTTTAATTTTTCAAATTATAAGCTTTCTGATTTTAAAATGCTGTTTGCTTCTTATTATAATTATTTTTTATCTTACTGACTCATCATAGCCTGAGCTTGCAATAATTGTCTTTCTTTTTCTTTATAATCCATAAGGTACTTAAATTTTTCAGCTTCATTTTCAGTTAAATCATATTTTTTCAAAAATTCAAGTACATTTTTTTTCATCAATTTTTGCTCTTATTTTATTTGCTGTGTTTAGAATTAGTTAAAATTTCTTTATTCATCTATTGTGTTCATTAAATTTATTAATTATGTTCTGTTTTCTTTAGATTTTATTTGGTTTTATTACTCTTTTATTTCATCATCTAGTATGTCTTGTCTTGTTTTTCTTTTGTTATTTGCAAAAATTTTAGAGCTAGTTTTTAGTTTTGGTAGGCTTTAAGTAGATTTTATATTATTTTATTGTGATTCTTATTAATTTTTATCGAAACCTTATTATTTTAAATTATAATTTTAAGAATATTTAATAGAATATGCTGATGAGTTAGGGTCATCTAAATTATGAAATTTATTTTATTATAATTAACTTTATTTTTAACTTAAAAATTATTATGTATCTTATCTATTTTTTCTTTATAGCAAACCCATTGTTGCATTTTATTATTGTTTTGAATTAATTTGATTATTTTAATTTTTAAAATTATGAGTTGTTAAACTCTGTTATTTAAACTAATATGGGGATAAAGTATTCTTTATATTTAAATTCTTTGAAGATTATACTTTTGTATCTTAAATTTCTAACTATTTAATGGACCTATCTGTTAAATTCTAGTCAATACTCAGCCTAGTGTTGTTACATAATTTATTATTATTATTGTTTGAAATAATACTTAGCCGTTTATTATTAGCTTATTAAAAAACAAGGCTTTTTCTATTCAATGATTTTCTGCTTTTCATCATATTTTGATTTTAATTTAATGTTTATTTGGAATTACTGCTAGATAAATTAGTTTTTGTGGGATTTATAGAGGCATAAAAAGAAGATATTCCGTTATAATGTGTTACATAACCCTTTTATTTATCATTTTTATTCAAACCACTATTTATATCATTTACTTTACTACTATTTTACATATTAAAATATGAGTTTATATTAACATTGTTAATACTCTGATTATTATTAATACTTTTTTGGTTTGCCTTAGATTAATCAAGAAGACTTTAGCTATTTATTTTTTAATGAGTATATGAGTGTTAAGAGTCATTTTTGTACCTCATTTAACTTATATCATTTTTTTATGAGTTTTAATATTCATCTTCTTCTTCATCTAATTACTCAATAATTTCACTATTTGAGTCATCATTCATAAATTTTGTAAATTTTTAAGCAGATGCATTTCCCGATGACTATAATAATTAATCGTTATAATCTTCTTAAAATCGTTATTAAGTGTAAAAAAATGAGGACTACGAAGAAGATGACTAAATGGGTTATAATTTTTAATTTTTTTAATTTTACGATTAATGGACACTTTTAGACTATTTATGATAATTGGTTTAAGAATTCATAAATAAACTTTCGTTTGTATAAAAATTCTAATCATCATTATTTTCAATATCAACATAAATTCTTTTTTTCCAATTTCTATTTTATGAACTGTTTAAGTTTGGACTAGTTTGGTATAATTGCTCATTTTAACGATAATTAAAATTGGGACGAGTTGATCTCATTTAAACTGAACCTTAAAAATCTTATTTCAAATCTTCTGCTTTTTAAAAAAGTTTATTTATTTTTTTCTACTCTGTTATATTATTTTGTTTAATCTAATTTTTATGTAACTTATATTTGTAATCAAGTGTACCTAAATTAAGTTCACGCACAGAATTTCTAAAAATATTAGCTTTATCTTCATATTCCTATAAATTTAAATAAATTGTACTTAAATTTTTATATTTTACATAAAAATACAATGCTTTATACCTATAAATAGTTTCGTTTTTAAGACACTTATTTTGTATTATTAAGCAGTTAGTCTAATGATTTGTATTTCGATTTTTTCATTATAACCTCAAAAACTTTATATTTTTTCGAAACATCTTACTCTAATTTTTTAATTTTTTGATATGTTTAATTTATATTTTCTTCTAGGAATTATTCAAAGTTTGTATTTTCTGAAAATCTATCATTTCTTTATTTAATACTGTCTTTTTTTTCCTAGTATTTTAATTTATCTAAATTTGCTTAACTTGGCTATTTTTTATCTTCTATTTAATCTTTTTTATTTAAATTTTTTATTTCGGTGTCGCCATTATTTATATTCTCAGTTGATATTTCTGATTTTATATGATCTATTTTAGCCGAATTTTCGTCAACTTATCTTTGATTTTAAATACTACTTACTATCTTATCTAAAACATTACCTTTTTATTTAGGTAAATTTACTTTACCTTTTTTACTTCTATTCTTTTATTTAATTTTATCATTCATAATTTAATAAAAATCTTCATTATCATTCATATCCATTTACTAAACTACTCTGGCCTATATTAAAGTAATTATTATAAAGCAAATAAATAAATTAATAGTATTATTTAGATCTATATAATTTTACATTATCTTCCTTATTTTCATTTTCAATGGCAATTTATAGAAGTTAATTCATTAAATCTAGCCCATTATTTTTTTTTCTTTCAAAATATTTTTTTTCTTATAATTTTTATTTATTTCCCCTTTACATTTATTTTGATATTTATAAAAGTTCGATGTTTGGATTAAATTCTCTCTAAAAATCTTAATCTAATTTAAACTATTTTTTACTCAAATATTACTATCTTTCTTCTATTTATGTTTATAAATTCTCTTTTAGTCTTTCAATCTCTTTAAAATCTCCTTAACAGTTGATCATATTTAAATTTTTTAAATGATTTTACAGATCTAAAAAATAATCATCACCATTCTAATTAAACTCATCAATAAGTTAGTTGAATTTTTATTCCTTTGATTAAGGTATTAGTTTTCTAAAAATTGTAATAAAATTTATAATTCCAATTAAAAATAACTTAATTAAAAAGTTATCTTAATAAAAAATTTTCTGAAAAGTTATAATAAGATAAATACATATAAATAATATTAATATTACTTTTTTTTCATAAATTATTGGGCTTTTTCCATAATTTTATGCTACTTTAATTGATTTTGTAGCCTTTTTTTCATTTCCTCTAAGTTTTTAGAAGCTTTTAAATCTTCTTCATCTTCTTCATAAGCATCTTCATTGAATAAAAAGTTACTTTATCTTAATTTATTAATTTTTTGTAATTTCTGTATTTTTGTTTGATTTTCATTATTTTATATCTATTCGGTAATTTCATCAAGCAATAAAGTTTTTTTTTTATCATCTTCTCTTTTTAGATTCAGTAAATTTACATCGTAGTTTGATTCTTAAAATTCTTTGGTAGTTTATTTTTTTATAGAACCCCTTTTATACAAATAGTCTCTATTTTAAAAATTCTATGAATTCATTTGTCTGTCTATTTAAGGATTTTATTTTTTTTAATTATGTTTACTCATTTTTTATAAATTCTTATATGTATGCAGTTTATTCGTTGTTTATATTTTATTTATAAAAAACTGGAAAAAATTTTTTTGTTTTAATTTTTGCTGATTATAATAAACTAAAGGTAGTAAATAACTTTTTATTAATTTTATTTAATTATTATTCTTGAATAATCAATATAAAATAATAAACAAACAAAAAATAATATTGTAATTATTTTTATTTCCAATTTGCTAAATATTTCTTAAAAAATATTTTAATATATTTTATATACATAAATTTTTAAAATATCAACATTTTTATAAATCTATATTAAAATAATTAAATAACATTTATTTTTCATTAATTTTAATTTTCAAGCTATTCAGGGTCTTTTTATAAACCCCAGTAAATTTTATAATTTAAAATATCACTATAGTCAAGTGAATCTAAGTAGTTTTTCTTAATTTTAAAAGAAAAATTATTTAAAATTTATATTGAAAAAATTATTTAACTTATTTATTAAAATTATTTTACATTTGCCATATAATATTTTGTTAACTTAATGATATAGGGATGGTCAAAATCAAAAGAATTGAAGAAAATTATCCTATTAATAAAAAAGTTTTAAGATAAATTATAATTATGATTATTATTTTTACAATAAAAATTTTTAGAATTTTCTATATTTATTCATTAAATATTTTACTTTTTAAATAGTTTTTATAAACCTAGTTTTATTTCTTGTTAATTTTCAAATAATTAATCTTTTCCTAAGTAGAAGTTTTCCAATTCTTCATTTATTAATTCAAATCTATTACTATAGTTTTCTATAAAATAATCAGTGAAGTCTATTTTTGAAAAAAATTAGTTTTAAACATATTTTAAATAAATTTGATATTTTCTATATTAATACCTTCTACTGGAACATTTTCATTATATTTCTGTGCAAATTCTGGATAATGGTTTGTTTTACAGTAATATAAAAGAGTTTCAGCATCATTTTTAACTGATTTATTTTTTTCTTATTGCTTTTTTAAAAATAAATAATTATATATAAATATATAAATAACAAATTAATATATTTAAAATTAAATATTTACAATTCTTTATTTCAATAAATAGACATGTAATGCCATTATATTGGAATGAATATCATGATTTTATTTAACTATAGGGAATGCATTATCCAAAAAATCTTAATCATTTATAAATTGAAATAATTCTTTTGATAATACATAAGCTGTTTCTCTTTTAAAAATGTTATAAAAAATTAAATTAGTATTAAAAAATTTTTATAAATTAATGAATTTTTACGAAATATAAGTTTCACCAAATAGTTTAGAAAAAAAAGATTATTTTTATTCTAGTTTAATTTATTTAGGCACTTTTTAAAATAATGGTTTTTTTATTTATTATTTATTTTAAACACAAAATCTAAATGCTATCTTATGAAAATTACAATTTTTCATTTTATAATATTTTATTTTTATAAATATTGGGATAAATAAAATATATTGGAAATTAATTATTATTATTTATTATAGTAGAAATTTTAAATCAATTTATTTTATAAATATTGTTATTTTGACCATAAATAATTTTAATTAATCAACAAATAAGTTTAATTACACAATATTCTAAATTCATTAATTTTTGATCTCAAAATAATATAAATAAAAATCAAAATAATAAAAAATAAACAATTTTATTTAATGTCCGAATAAAGTTTATAAGTAAAATAATAAACAAGTGTTTTTATTTCAGCTTTAGCAGGTGGAGTAGCTGGAGTTATAGTTGACTGTGTTTATTACCCATTTGAAACTATAAAAACCAGAATTTAAGCTTCAAATAAAAAAGTAGATTATTCTAAATAAGCAAAAGATTTAAATAAATACAAGGGGTTTTCAATGCAATTATTTTCATCATTTCCATTTGCTTTTTCTTATTTTTACACATATGATTTCATAAAATGTTTTTTGAAAAAAAATCACAATTAAAAGGACAATTTAGACGCTAAATAAAATTTAATTAATTTTATAGCTGCGTCTTCGGCTGAGACTGTAGCTAATACCTTTAGAACTCCTTTTGAAGTAGTTAAATAATAACAATAAGTTGGACATGATAATTTAGTTAGACATACTATTAACGAAATTTATAAAACTAAAGGAATAAGAGGTAATTAATTATTTAACAAAATAAGATTATTAATAGGAAGAAAAATACATAAAACTTTTAATTTTTCAAGATATAAAAATAATTTAAATATAGCTTATTGTTTGTAATTTAATTCATTTTAACTTTTTTTTTCTTTTATATTAGGATTTTATGCTGGATTTGGAGTATTATTATTTAGAGATATTCCTTTTTCGGCTATATAATTGCCTTTGTATGAAATTATGAAAAAGGGAAAATAAATTGACTTAACTTTATTTGAAAGTGTATATAGTGGAGCGGTTGCCGCAGCTGTTGCCGCGTTTTTGACAACACCTATGGATGTTGTAAAATTATTATAATTATAAAATATTTTATTTTATTTTTTTAGACAATAAATAAATTTTTAATTCCAAAAATTTTTTATAATTTTTTTAATATCTAATTAAGGTTAAAAGTAAAATGATGACTTAAAGAGATAACTATTATAAAAATTCATTTCATTGTACTAGGGTTGTTTTTTAAGAAGAAGGAATATAAGCTTTTTTTAAAGGAGCTGTTTATAGAACATTACCTATGTGTTTTACAGGAACTATTTTTTTCACTGTTTGGGAACAAGCTAAAAACTTTTTTTATAGATTATAAAATAAGCATTGATTTATTATATTTAATTTATGATTACTTATTTAATTTTATGTGTATAAAATTTCAATATCAATTTTATAAAAAAAAATAAAGTTCACTATCTTCTAATAAGTAATAGTTTATTTATAATTATTTTTTTCGCTCCAAGTATTAAATTTAATTTTAATTTAATATATATCTGATAAAATATGTTAATTATGATCAAATATAATCAGCAAATAATAAATTATATTAAATTATCCTAAGAAATAAAAATGAAAAAAATTACAGAGAATAACAAAAACCCTAAATCCATATGCTTTAATTACATTATGGGTTTTTGCGTAAAAGACTTTAACTGTCCATTTATACATTAAAATAAAAATTAGAAAGGTGTCTAATAAAATAAAAAATAGGATATAATTGAGGAAACATAAAATAAAAAAAGAAATCTACAATAAGCTTAATAAAATTGGCAAAAAATAGATAAATAAGTAAATAGCCTGTAAAGTATGTAAATTAATTAAAATAAAATCGGAAGCAGTGAAGTAATTTCTGGAAGTTTTAGTATAAAGCCGCCAGATTAAAAATTGTCCGCTAAAGAATTTTTTAAAAAATTAAAATTCTAAAAAAATTCTTAAACTTAAAATTCCCAATAAAATTATTCTAGTTAATCAACACAGTATGAATAATAATTAGAAAATGAAAAAAATTAATAGGATTTACATGATGATAAATAAAACGAGAATGAAAAAGAAAAATAAAATTTGAAAGATTAATAATATAATTATTAAACTTATAATAATATAAATTAGGATAATATAGAAACTAATAGTTTGGATTTTTCTCAAAATTAATTTGTTAATAATTAATCATAATAGAAAAATTAGGATTTTATTAGTTAAAAATGTAATAATAATACAGAATAAAAAAATGAATAAGATTAATGTTAATTTATTTCTGCAAAATAGTTGATAAATTAATAAGTAATTGAGCAGGAAAGATATAATTCCGCTGAAATATAAAATAAATAATTAAAAAATTAGGAATAAAATAATAATTTCGAATAAACAATGTATAATTAATAAAAATAGTAAGAATTAAGTTTTAAAGATCACAAATAAATAAATCAAGTAAAAAGATAGTCTAATATATCAGAATTCTTCAAAAATTAAAATAATGAATTTATTAAATCAGAAGCTTGTAATCATTTTGTTTTTTATTAAGATAAAATGGAAGTAGTGTATTAATTTCATAAGCCTTAGATTTTATACGATGAAAAAGGAAATAAATTAAATAAAATATAATTTGTTAAAACAGATCAAAATGTACACCTTTGGACATGCAATACATTATAAAATGAAATAAATCAAAAAGAAATGGAGAATAATATAGAAGATATTAAAATAAAACACAGAAATATAAAACAAAATTATAACTAAATTAATAAAAGCTCTTTTTAATTTTTACTAAAAACTTAGAAAGAAAATTAGTTTATACGACCCTCATAAAACACATAAGAATAAATTTTAAATTTATAAAAATAAAACTAATATAATAAATAAAATAAATAATATTAAGATAAAAATATTTTATAAATATTAGGATAAAAATATGATAATATTTATTTTGGTATCATATAATCACACCTTTAGAAAATGATAAGAAGGTAAGAAACTTAACTGGCAATTAATACCACTATAAGTATGTTATTAAAAGATTAAGTAAAGTTTTTTAGAAGAATATTAATTATTATTTTGGAAGATGTTACCTTAAATTATGATTTTCCTTATCTAACTTGGTAATTTATTTAATTAATATTAAAATTTATATAATCTAAAGATATTTAAAATTATTCAATATTTTATTATAAAAACATATAAAAAATATAATATTTTTAGGTTAATGGTTGCTGGTGATAAATATAAGTTAAGAAATTTAGATGTAAGATATATTTTAGGTATAATTATAAATTTGTGTTAAAGTAAAAAAGTGTTGCCGAAGCTGACAGACGTTTAGTATGCTAATAAATTTAATTAGGTTTAAATTAGTTAAAAATTTTAATCTGATGAACAAAAATTTAAAAGAACTTTACTCTTGTCATTATATTCAAGGTCTAAATTTGGTGGAATGACTGGTGATATTGTAATGGTTAATTAATGTGTAAACTATTACACTTAATTATTGGACAATTAGTAAAGCGATTAAGACGATTAATTTTTGAAACTAAATTTATTAAATGGAATTGAAAATGAAAAATATGATGAATTACTTCTAAAATAACAAAAATTATAGGATGGCTAATAAAAAGATGAAATAGATAGTATATTGGTAAAAAGGGCATTTTTTTATTATTCAAATGATTATAATGAATATAAAATAAGCCCTTTAAAAGTTTAAGAATACAGTTTAGTTTGTATAGATCAACATATTAGGCCTTAAATGAGCAAGTTTATTTAAGATAAATTTATTGAATATTAGGAAAAATTTCCATTTTCTAAAGAAGTTTGCTCCTATTTAACTTTAAGTGTAATTGAATCTTTAATTTGGGATAAAAATTCAGGAGTAAATTTCAGAAAGCCATGGACATTAAAAAAGTTAAGTGATGAGGAAGAAGAAATTTGGAAAATAATAGAGCCTTTTGTTCAGGAGTTTTAATTAAAAATTCAATAAACAAATTCTCTAGATTTTAAGCATTGAAAAATAAGAAAAAATGAAAGAAAAAAAAAAACAATAAAAATATGAAAATTTTAAAACTTCAAACTTATTTATAATATGAACTAAATCAAATGTATATAATTTTTTTAATTTAGTATATATATATATTATAAATTTATAAAAAACTATATAAACAAATAAGTAAATAGTAAAAGTAAACTAAATTTTATAAAGTATATGCTATATTAATAAAAATGAAAGAATCATAGTTCAACTCACTCAGTTATTGATAGCTTTTCTCTGGTTTACATAGTCAGCAACTTCTTTATCAGTGTTGAAATTTCTGTCAGAAATAACGTTGTTATTCTAATCTAAGACTTTTTCGTTGATTTGTTTTTGTTTTTTTCCGTTGTCGTTTAAAATGACTTTGGAAACTACGACTCTTTGTCCTTTGTCGTTGAGATAAGAGTTCATGGTTTCAGATCTGGTTACGTAGTTGCTGTTGTTCATTTGGTTGTTAGAAGAGTCTTGTTGTTATTAAATTTGTTGGTTCATTTGTTGTTATTGTTTGTTGAATAAATCTTGTTGTTTTTTTCTGTATTTATCTCTTAAGGCTCTTTCTTATTCCATAACTCTTTTTTTATTGAGTTTGTACTCTTTCAATTCTTTGTTGTATTCTTCATCGTTTGCATCTTCGAATTCGGAGTCGAAAATGTCTTCGTGTTAGAAAATTTAAGGAGAATATAATCCTAATTCGTCTTTGGAGGTAGAGAAGAAGGGGTCGTTGAAGGGGTTAATCATAATATCGTTTATTTTGTTCTCTTTTTTATTTTTGATAAATTTTTTTTTTCTTTTTTATGTTATTTTTTTATTTTTATTTATTTTTTATTATTTTTTTTTTTTGGATTTAAACCACAAGATTTGTTAATCTATATTTTTTTTCCGAAGAATTCTTATCACAATAATTAAATAATTTATTTTTTGTAAACTTATGAATATTATTAATACAATTTAGTAATTTTTTTGATAATTATTACTTTATATTAATATAAACGAGATTTATTTAATATATTTATAAAAATCCAATATTTTATATACAGTAAATTTTGATATAAAATAAATTTAAAAAAGATATCTATAAGAAACTTTATATATTGAAAAGTTTATACATATTTAAGTCTTAATAAATTTAAATTAATTAAAATTTAAACATTAAATATAATAAAATAATTCAAAATTTATAGTTCTACTTAATTTGTTTTATTAATTTTTACTAATTATTTTAGATTTAAGTGTTCTTGGTGTGAGTTGTTTAATTAAATTGCTTTTAATTTGCTGGAGATTTTAAAAAAACATTTTTACTATAATTAGAAGAGCCAAATTTTGTATTAGGAGACCTATAAAATATTCATATTATATATCTTTTATTTTTGAAAAACATATAAATTATTAATTAACTTATATTAATTTATATAATTGAATTTTTTTTTCTATGTAAATTACATTCTGATATTGTAATATCAATATATAATATGATATACTATATAAATAGTGAATAAATATTTATGTTTTTATTTGTTTAAGAGTTAAAATAAATTACTGTTATTCACTTTAATAAGGTTTATATAAACTATGATTTTTTGAATAAATTAAAGATTGATGTTCTGATTATATTTCGTCTAATTATAGCTTTTTGGCTCTAGTTTTTGTATCATAAACTTCAGCTATAATTTCTTAGTCATTTTTGCTATCTCCAACTTAAAATTTTTATGATATAATTAAATAAATTAAATTGATAATTAAAAAATAATTAAAATAAGATTAATTTTATTGTTAGTAATAAAATATATAATGAAATTACAATTTTAATCTTTTTCCTATAATTACTATCTGAAGTAGTTTTGCTTTGTATTTTCAAGCATTTCTATTTCTTTTTCATATTAACTTTTGCCAGCTATCTAAATAAAAAAGTAGCGTAAATTTTGTAATTAAGATTTTTTAGAAAATAAATTGATATTTATATTTATATTTATATGTAAATTAAAATAAAGTTGTACTGTTTGTTAATTTATATAAATATGAATTAATAGTTTCAATTATATTACATAAAGATTCTCAAATTCAGGCTCGAATTACCTTTGCTACTTATCTATAAAATCTTTAGAATAAAAATTGTGTTTAGTTTCATGTGGTTTTAACTCTGATTTGCTCCTAACAGAGTTAAAAAAATTATTTGAGGTGATACTAAATGGATTTCTAACTTGCTCTATTTGTCTTAAATGAAAAGATTATCCAGAAGTTCTGAAACCGTTTGGCAAGTCATTTTAAAGCTAAAAATAAGCAAAATAAATTAAATTATTAAATTTAAAAAAAAGGCATTAATTTTATAAAAACTTATTTTTTAATGAATAATATTATATAATTATTTTATTTTTAGCACTTTAAAGCTTGATTTTCTTTTGGGTGGTTCTATAATTATCTTTTATTAATCTTATCCCATTATGTTATTAGCCGATTTAGATGGGACAAGCTATTTTAAGCTTGGTTCCTCTTTTCTTAAACTATACTACCATTTAGCAGTGTTAGTGCCATACGAATTTATAACTGATTAATTTTCTAATTGATTTTTAATTTCATTAATTTTTCTTTATTTTTCTAGATCCATTACAGAAATAGTTTTATGAGATACTTTTTAATAGTAACTTTGCAGTTTATTCCATTACTCTTCTTATTTTTAATACTTTTTAATTACTCTTTCTTATTAAGTTTGTAATAAATTTACAATTTTAGAGCTGGCTTAATTTTACTAATATTCTTAAATTCTTATATTTTCTATCCTCTTCCTATATTTATAATTATAAATAAACAAAATTACCTAAAAAAATTATTTAATTTATTACTTTATTGCTTCCATTTCCTTGAAAAGATCCTATTTAGACCGTATTTCCTAATTTATTTGTTTAATATTGCTTTTGTGATTTTATTGATTTAAAGCTGTCCGTTAGCTTTTTATACTTTAGTTCATAGAATATAGCATGCTTTTTGCATCTGATTACCCCATATAATTTTCATTATTATTACTATTTATAAGAGTTTATTTTCTTTTTTTAAATCTACTGCCCATCATTTTAATATTGTTTTTGTTAAACTACTTTTCTTATTAAATTTTTAATTATCTATTGAACATGGCTTTGGTGCTAAAAATATATAAATAAAAAATAAATTTGAAAAATAATGGATGGTAAAAATCTCATAAAATCTAATATAATATTATTTTTACCCTACTATGTATCTTTATATTAAATTCCCATTTTCATCATAAATTATTTTGTCACCTATCTATTTGAATCCTTCTAATAGCTACTACTATTAAAATATATTTTAAGCTTATTAATCATATTGAGGAAAGGGTTCTATAATTTTTTTCTACTATATTTTACTAAAAATTATAAAGTAATTAAAAAATTAATAAAATAAGTTAAAAGAAAATATTAAAATTAATTTATTTACTTAGATTTGTTTATATTTTAATTTATATCTTATGAATATTAATAGTTTTCCATCGTTATATCGCTTAAATCATTATTTTTTTTATGACTTTTTTAAGGAGATGATTATTCTTCAATCAAATTTAGGCTATCCTGTATTTTATTTTTTTTATTATTATAGTAATACTAACTATTATTTTCGTAGTTATATTTATTTCTAAAATTACTTAAGTTACTTCTAAATGAAGATGGGTATTATCTATTAAAAGCAAAAATTGAAACAAATATAAATATAATACTATATAAATGTATGTCAAAGATATTTAACAATTACTTTCCCATTTATGCAATACTTTTCGATTTTTTCCTCATTGTTTATATTTCCTATTTATTTGTCGTATAATTAGACATTTCAAAACTACTTTAATTTTAAGTATCTATTATATCTGAATCTTTATATAACTAATTTAGTTAATCTGAAGATTTTTAATTACTATTAGAAATACTGTTTAAAATAGATTTATTTTAGTCCTTAAGTTTATTTAACTCTTATTTATTTGTCAATTTAGCTACAAAAAATTTCGTCCTACCTTATAAAGTTTATTATTTAGGTTTTTTGAAAAATTCGATAGATTTATGCATTTATAATTAATCCTAATTCTCGTCATAATTATCAAAATCGATAGAAATATAGCTTTACTAGTTTTTTATTTCATCTTTATTGGATTTTTGTAAATTTTCATCTAAAATATTTTTTTTTAAATTAAAATTTAATTCTAATGTTCCCAAATTTATAAGAACATCAAATAAAAAAAAATAATCTAAATTGTTACTTTCATTTATTTTGCTAGAATTATAATTGTTTTATATCATTTTTCTAATTTATTAATAATTTATTTCTTAAAAACTAGCAATTTAATAATTATATATATATTTTTTTTTCTTTTTCTATTAGTAGTTACCAAAAATAAACCTAGTAATTAATTATTAATAAATATATTAAAATATATTTGTTGAATTTATTAAATTTCGCATAAATATGGAATTTAATTAATAATAATTAGTAAACTGTATGTATTTATTATATGTGTTAATTTAATATCTAATTATAAATAAAGTAATTTAATAAAAGTTATTAACATTTGTAAATATATTATTTCTCAAACTAAAAATCCCATTTTCTCTTTTATTTCTTTAATATTTTAACTTGCTGTTTAGCTAGCTTTTTGAGACCCTTAAACTAATATCTACCTTAAAGATTCTTCGTCTTCCATTAAGGTTTCTATCTGTTATAAAAAATAATTAAAAAAGTATTTATATATTACCTTTTATTAATTTATGTACTTTTAAACCAATAGGACATATTCTAAATTTAAAATAATTTAATAAGATATATTAATATTAAATCTATATTTTATATTTAAATACTTACGATTTTATTAAATTTTCTGCTAATCCATCTTTAAATTATTTCATATTTTTCCCTTAATATTCTTACTCTATAGATTCTACAGACCTATCTGTTACACTGGCATAGATTTTTAATAGATTAGTAACTTCAGGTCTATTTTCTCCAGCATTAATCTTTATAAAAGATATATTAATACATTTTTTAAAAATTACTTTTAATAAATTTATTTATTTAAAAAAGTATTACTGATTGTATAGAATCTGTTTTCGCTCTTCTAATTTTATCATATATCACTTCAGGATCATCTGTTAAATTAATTCTCGAATTATCACTTATCTCTGACTTTGACATTTTTTTTTTACCATCTCTTAAACTCATTACTCTAGGGTAATTTGCTTTTATTTTTATGGTTTTATAATTAATAATTGAATAATTTTGATTAAATTTTTACATTATATATATTAAGGCATATTAAAATAATGCCCAAATAAACCATTATATCTATCAGCAAATTATCTAGTTAATTCTAAATGCTACTTTTAATCATCTCCAACAGGAACTTTTGTCGCTCTAGTTATAATCAAAATTTTAAAAAATAATTAAAATAGAATATATTAATAAAACTATTTACTTATATAGTAAAATATCTGAAGCCATTAATACGGGATAATTATATAAGCCTATAGAAGAATTTCTAGTTTTTTTTTCTTTAAATTATATCATTGTGTTTAACCAGTGTAATGGTCCAATACAATTAAATAGCCAAGTAAGTTCAGCGTGCTATGGAACCTTTAAATATATCATTTAGATATAGTTAAATTTAAAATTTTAATAAATAAAACATAAATTATAAAATACCATCGATTATAAAAATATAGTAGATTTTTTAGGATCTATTCCTGCAGCTATTAAAGTTGCCATCATTTCTATGGTATCATTTTTTAATGTCAATTCAAATTCTTAATCGGGCCCTAAATAATAACGATTAAATTTAGAAATAAGTTAAACTAAGTAAAATTTTTACCCATTTTAAATTTATCGGTGATAGCGTGAGAGTCCGCTAAAAATAAATATATTTCTGCCCCTTTATCATGATATTTTTCTTATAGGGAAACCCAATTTTTTATTGCTCCTAAATAATTTCCCAAATGTAATCTACCAGAAGTTTAAATTCCAGATAAAATAATGTCTTTCTGTTTAAATTTTTCATAAAATCAAAATTAATGTATAATTGATAAATTAATCATCATGAATTAAATATATTTACTGATACCTTGGCCATTTAATTTTTTTTATAGTTTTTTTATTTAATTTTTTAGAAATATAAATATTTTATATAAATAAATTAATATAAATTTTACCATAAATATTAAATTAATACATTTTATTAACATATATAAAAGAATATAAATTATAATTATTATAGTATAATTTCTTAATTAAATAATTAATTAATCAATAAATAAATTATTAGTTGTTTATCATAACTGTGCTTTATAAAGAATTAGTGTAAAATAAATTTTAAATTATATAAAATTTAATTAGTGATATGTTGTTACATTAATGAATAATTATGCTATCTATAAAAATTATGATCTATATTAAATTCAAATAAATTTATGGTGATTTTGTTTTGTCAGTATAACTTTTACTATCATTTTTAATATAACATATCAAAATGTATCATAAAAATTAATTTTTGATAAGTATTATTTTTTTTTAATATAGAAATTTAAATAGCATAATTATAAATAATGTAAATTAACTGCCCATAAATAATATTTTATTTTAAAGTTTATTTTATATATTTTAAATTGTAATAAATATTTTTACCTAATTTAGTACAATTATTTTTCTATCCAAAGCACTACTGGCATATAGGGCTACATTTTTAGCATTTCTTTTTTTCGTCTTCAAAATATCCAATTTTACATTAACAATTATTATTTAGCATTCTATTTTTATCATATACACATTTTGTGCATTAATTAGTTTAATTTTTACATGTTAAACAAGGAAACTAGCATTTAACACAATTTCCATTAGAATCATCTGTATATCCAATTTAGCATTCACATAAAGGTAATATTCTTAATGATTATTTACATTTTAAGCAATTTGTTTCACTTAAACATGTTTCACATTAAATGGGACAACCTAAATATTTAAATTAATAGTTTTATAAATTATATATTACTTATTTGAATTTTGGAATTTTATATTTAGTTTATTTAAAAAATATATTATAATTTTATATAATATAATATGAGTATTTCAAGTAAGTAAATAAGATCAGAATAAAGATAAAATATTAAATGAAATGAGCATTTTTTTAAAATTTCATTATAATATAAATTTACTTAGACATTCATAACTTTCATTTGTTTCATAGTAACCCTAAGGACATATACAATCAGGTAATATTCGAGCTATTTAAGAATATCTACATAATGTACAATTAACTAAATTTTCACAAGAATGACAATTTTTATTTGAGCATTCTGAATAAATTTAAATTTAGTAAATTCTTAAAAATGGATAATAATTTTTTTTTTTACATTAACATTAATTATTTTAATTTATATATTATGCGAACTCGTAATCAGAATTACAAATCATATTGCCATCTGATGAAAACACTAAATACTATCCTTTGTAATAATTAGGATTCGAATAATGAGTTGTTCCATTTTTACTTAAAAAAATATACAAATTAATAATTAATAATCTTAAGTATTATGATTTTTACTATTATATTATTTTATTAGTAAGCTAAACCTTAGAATAATATTCCAATGGAAATAAAATTTATGTAAATTTTTATACATCTGTATACTACGTGCCTTAAAAGTATATATATAATGTTTTCAAAGGAGAGGGATTAATACCATAGAATAGGTATTTAATTGAGTCAAGACTGGTAAATTAACTATTTTATCTTTATAATGATTATTTTTAAATAATTAATTATATTTTAAAACATTGTTTATTAAAAATTATATAGAAATTTATTTTTTATTTACTATAAATTGAATAGAGCATAATCAATATTTTAAAATCCATCTAATATATAATTTAAGGGTGTAAAATCAGCTAAAAGATTTAAATTCCTAATAAATTATTTATATATTAATAACAAATTTGAAAAAAAAATTAAAAAGCTTGATATTTATATTTTTACTGAAGTGTAACATAAATTTATTATAGTTTCTATTTATCCAACAATTTATTTATATTATTTCCTAAGGAATTTATATTAGCAATATTTTGACCATAGTAAACTCTAAATTAAAACTATTTTGTGTTTAAAATTATATTATCCTTTGATTCTATAAAGTCTAAATTACTTAGGTTATAGGGGTAGCTACTCATAATTTTTTAAATAATAAATTATTATGCCATATAATTAATATATTATAATAAAATTTTTTTACTTAATATCAATTTGAAATAAATTTAGATTTTTTCCTTAAATACTTTAATAAATTTTATAAAAACTTTATAAACCTGCATTGTTAAAATCCTGCTAACTATAAATTATTTTTTTACATTAATAAATATTTTAATAAAATAATTTAATACCTAAAAAAAAACTAAATAGTATCTATAGATGTTAAATGTTTAAATAAGTCTTTCATTTAATTCATAATATCCTTCTTGAAATAGCAATAGTAACTATTAAAAATTGTTATTTTTATCATTTATAAAAATTACTAATAAAAATATTTATTATTACTTGAATTAAATATTAATTATTTTTAACTTCTTTAGATTTTAACTTAAGGATTGGGGAAAATACTAAATGTCTTATACTTAACTAGAATTTTAATTTTTAAGAGAGGGTTAAAATTAAAAAATATTTCAAAAAATTATTTACTAAAAGTTAATATTCAATTATTCTAAATTTTTTAAAGGGGAAAGTACGCTACTTAAATTAGAAAAATCTGATATGGTTCCATAACTAATAATTAAATATCAAAATCAGTAAATTTATTTGATTAGGTATTAATATTTTACTTAAAGAAGAGTTAAATTTATTTTATTTAATTAGAATTTTTAAACAAATTAGAGCAACTAGAAAAATCAGTGAAATATGGGTTTCTATAAAAAAAACATTTTAATATTTATTTTTTTTATTTAGTAAATCTAATAAATTTTTTGATTATTACTAAAATTATAAAAAGATATTGGTTGTTGTGATAAGCTAATCAAAAATATTGCATATATCATCTATATTAGTAATTTAAATAAGGTAAAGTCTGAGCAAAGCTTAGTTATTCAAATAGGTAAACATTTTAAAGTATTAATTATTTGATAAGCAATCACTAATAATTTAAATTTTATAGTAAGCATATTTAAATTCAAATTAAAAATAAAATATCATCTTACCTAATGTATAAGTTAATTTAATTTAATTTTATGGAAACACCTTTAAAAAATTCAGTAGAGTCTTTAAGATCCATACCCGGATTAAAGCTAAATTTGTTAAAATTAAGAAAAAAAAAGAAAATTTTTTTTTATTTACCTTATATCCAAAGTAAAAGCTACCAAATTAGTATTTTTTGAAATTACACTTGATACATTCAGATTTTAGATTGAATTTTAGCTTATTTAAAAAAATATTAATAAATTTTTAGATAAAATTATAGTTTTAAAATATTTGTACTTTAAATATATCTATAATTATGCTAATTTTTCCAATTTCTTAAAAGAATGTGATAATGGATAGATATTTGTTATCTGATTATTACTCAAATATATATACAGGGAATATAATTCTATCATACTATCAAAAAAATTTTCAAATACAGATATATCTTTAATTTAATTATTATTAAGTCTAAATGTAAAATTCTTTATATTTTTCAAATTTTATGAACTATTTGAGCTAAATGAAATTTCCTTAATAATATTATAACTTAAATCCAAATTTATTTAAATAATTTTTGATGATAAAGTTGAAAAAAATAAGCTTAGAGAACTTATATCTTAAAGTTAATTTTTATAAAGATTAATTTAAAAATTTGTTATGTTTTAGCAATTTTCAAATGCATTTTTAATCCACTCCATATTTTAGATTGAGTTTTATTAGAAGTTTAAATTAACTGATGTAAGTAAAGTCATATTTCTAAAACTCAATTCTAAAGATGATATATCATTAAGCTTTTAACTAAAATTATTTCTATAAAAATAATACTATTTAATTAATTTTAAAGTTTTTATTATATATTGAGCAAATTTATTAAAAATATTAAAGGATAAATTAAGATAAAATATATAAATTAGATAAATTCTAAATATTTTACTTTAACTAGAAGGTAAAGCTTGTTAATTTTTCTAAATTTATAAAATCTTCAGCTCCGTATAAGTTCAAAATATTAGAATAACTAATTTATTTATAATATTATTTAAGACAAAATTTAAATAACAGTAAATTAAAATATAATTACCTAATTTATATATCCAATGTTTTTAAATTGATTAATTTTTAGCCAATATTCGTTAACAAAATTTGGATATTTGATACTTAAAAATTATAATAACGAACATATAAAATTTACAAATTTTAAAGCATAACAAGATTACTGATTCCATTACCTAATGTATCTAGTTCCATAATTTTACTTTTTTATAATAAATATTTAGCAAATAAGTAATATTTGAATAATTTATAAAAAATCATACTTGGGAAGAGTGATTGCGAAATATGTTAGGTTAATCAACCCATTTAAGGCAAGTTACAAAGGTGATATATCATCAATACTAGAATTATCCATATTAATAATAATTTGTTAAAGATTTTAAAACTAGTTCAAAATAATAATGTCATCTATATTTATTGGTGGCGAATTAAAAAAATTTAAGTTTAGTGATAGTAAAGTGCCTTTATTAGAAATGTTAGTAAGTTAAGCTACAGAGTTATCAAAATTTAGCTAAGAATCACATTTTAGGTTTAAATTATTGGTTTAAAACAGATGGATAAGAGATAATATATATATTGTCAATTTTAATATCATAGTTTTTATAAAAATTTTTTGAATAATTTTTTGAATAATTTTTTATTTATGAATATTTAATTTTTCTAATTTTTAGTAATATTTAATTTTCCCTTTAGTCCAAGATAATTTTATTATCAAAGCGAAATTAAAGTGATATATACTATCAAATATATTAAAAACATATAGGTGTTTAAATATTTTTATATCATTGTTTAATAGCTAAATGAATTCTAATTTAATTAAATTATTATTATTATTGATACATATAAATTTAACAAAATAAAAAAATTTGTATATAAATTTAAGGAATTTATGAATTTAATTTGTTTTACTATTTTAATAATCAAAGTGATTAAATTATTTTCGTAATTTCTAACAATTCACCAGGAACTAATCTTAAATTTTATCAAAATTTTTATACAGTAAAATTCAAATTAATAAAAACAAACTACGATATATATTATATAATAACGATTATTAAAAAAATAAACTATATATATTTAATAGCTTTGAATTAATAAATTATTAGATTTTCGAAATTTATTTTAATAATTGGATCTAATTTATAATAATTTAAATAATTAGACAAAATTATTTATAATATTTTTTATTAGAGTTATCTAATAAAAGTTAAGGTTAAACAAAAAATATGAATTGTAAAAAGATATATAAAAAAATGAATATTATTTTTTTTTATTTTTATAGGCCAAAGTTAAAAATAATTATATAGATAAGATTTATGTTATATTATTATAAACTAATGTTAGCTTAAAAATATTTTTAATTTAATAAAACTCATGCATTTTTTTTTTTTTTTTCTCATAAGGGTTAGTCCAATGTAAAGGATTCTAATATTAGTAAGTTTTTTTAGAATAAAATTAAATAAATTAGATAAATTTAAATTTATGGGACAATTTTTTAATATAAATAAATTATAGCCTTAATAACATTTATCATAAAAAAATATGATTTAAATATACTCTTCTATGAATATTTAAAAAAATAATTAAATGATTAATTAAAATTTAGAATTAAATTGAAAATTTAATTAGCTTATATTTTTCATTCTAAATTTATTTTAAAGTCAAAATGTATTTATCTTTTATGGTTTATCAACTATGCATTATAAAATTATAAACTAATTTATTAGATTTTTTATAATTAAAACTTACTAAAAATTTAAATTTTTTTTATTAATTTTTTCATAATTTTTGGGTCTTTACAATGATCTTACGTTTTTGAATGTAATTTGATAGTTTAATAAACAAATTGGATAAAAAAAAATTATTGAGAAGAATAATTTTGGGTTCTTAATAATTTAATATCAAATTGCATTATTCAATTATTAAATTGTAAATATGTAAGTTAATTTAATAAATTTTCTATTGAATAATATATAAATATAATAATATAAATTGTAATTTATAAAATAAAATAATTTTAGTTTATTATTGAATTAAAATAATTTTGTTAATGCTAAGGTGATAAACCATAATATTGATAAATAAAATATATTCAAATTTAGACTTTCTAATTATTAATAATTAATTCATTTTTTATATTTTTTTTTTAATTTATTATATTCGATTCATCTTCTTAATCTATTTACTTAATAACTCCATTCATATTATCAAGGGAATATTCATTTTACTCAACTTATATATACTTTAATATATTATTTTCACGTTTATCGTTTTCTTATATAGAATTATAATGTTAATTTTCTAAAAATAATATCTTTTAAACAGTATTTTATAATTAAGGTAATACAAAAAATTATTCCTAATTTTAATTTTCGATAGGTCTTTATTAATCTATATTTTATGGGCAGTGTATTATTTCTTTTAAAGAATTCATTGTTACTGTAATTTATATAATCTCCTATAAAATAAAGTTAGAAATAAAATAATTATAAATTTTAATTATATCAGAGAATATTTTTATTTAATTGCTATTTATTATTCTTTATTTTATTGGTATAAATGAAGTAAATTCAAATTTAATTCAAATTTTACTTTTTAATTCGACTTTACGGTTATTTATTTTATCTAGTCACCATATTCAATACTTATTTTTTTTTAAAATACATTCTATTATTTTAACTTTATTTTTTCATTGAGATTAATAAGTTTTTATCTACCATTTTGTAATTCATCAATAATTTTTATATTGTTATTATTTTAATTTTAATATTCAGTCTAATTATATTGAATTTGCTAAAAATTCACTTTTTATTAATTTATATCAATTTTTTAATTACCATCTTTATCTATAAACAATATTTTACTTTTATATAACAAATGTTCTATTTTTTGTTAAATATCTATTTTGTCTTAAAAAAAAGGCCAATTTAAATATTACATAAGATTGTTTTCATTCATATAGATAAATTCTAACCCTGTTATGCTATTTGCAGTTGAATGTATAATAATTTCTGAAAGCCTTTTATTTTCGTTTTCATTTATTGTAATTTACTCAAGATTTATAGCGTTCAATGAATTAATTAAATATTGTTATTCAGCCTTCATTTATTATAATATACTTTAATTTCCTATATCAATCAACTTTTCGTTTAATTGAAATATTTTTTTAATTTCTAAATCTATTAATTATAATTATTCAAAACAGTCATCTAATTCTTAATATTACTAAAATTTTTACTATAAGTTGATTTTTTAAAAAATACCCTATATCCAATCTTTCATATTCGAAATCTCTTTGCTTTGTTTATCAATTTCCAATTTTTGCTTTTATATCGTATCTTTTTACTCATCTATTAAAACCTCAGGCTTTAAATTTATAATTTTAATAATTGTGTTTCATAACACTTAATTATTTTAAATATTTATAAATAATTTATAGTTTATAATTAATACAATTATTTCTGCCTAGGTAATCTAATCCTGTTATTTATAATTTTAATCTTAAACAGTTTACGTTGAAGTTGTTTTAAAAGGCTTTATTCTAGGTTACTATAAAGGAATTTTTGCTTTTTTATTAATAACATATTGTAAATTTGAATTTTCTTTTTCCAAAATAAATAAGGATCTCTTTAAATTGAAATTTTCCATTTATAATTTTCTTATTTCCTTATGATATTATGATTCCATACAATTTTATGCAATGAATTATTGATTTTATAGCTAAAACTCTCTATTACTTTTTTAAGAAGTTTACGCTTTCCTATTAAAACTTTATTCTTTATTTCTCCCTTTTGTTTTTAATTAGGGCAGTTTGTTGGTATTCTAAAAATATTTTATATAATTTATTATTGATAATAAAAAAATTAGTTTAACTTTTAAATAAATACAAATTAATCATATTTTATCTATAGAGTTTAAGATATTCTTTTTATTTAATGATTCTTTTCAAACATTTTATTATCTGATTCTTATAATTTTTCTTTTTTCTTTTATTATTAAACATATTTAATATATAAATAAATATATTTATTTAAAAATCTAAATAAGTTATTAATTTTAAATTTAAATTTAACAATTTACATTGGTTTCCATTATTTTTCCATCATTTTAATTTTTTATAATTTTTTTTTATTATAAAATATCTTTTTCCATTTAAATATTCTAATTTTTAAGCTAGTTTAAATCTTGATCTGTAAAATTAGTTTATGTTTACATTTAGACTTTTCTTAAATTTTATAAAATATATATTTTAAAAATAAAAAAACATGTAATTATATTACAATGAAAATTATACCTTTATTCTATATTTTTTTTTAATATAATTTATTCAAATTATTAACTCTATCTTTCTAATTTCTAATTTTTTTTCTCAGAACTTTTAATATGACTTTTTATTCTATATATTAATTTTTATTATTATCATTTTAAATTCTAAGAATTTTATATATCATCTTAATTATTATTTTAAGTATCAATATGATTTTTTTCTTAAAAATCATTTTATATAATACTACTTTGGTGTTCTTATTCTAATTCTTCAATGACAGAATTAATCTTAAAAAATACAAAATTTAATATAAATATTATAAAATTATCAATTAATATTTTATTTCCTTATATTTTTTAAAAATGTAATTTTTTTCTTTTTGATTTACCATGACATTTTTATGACTGTTTTAAAATGATTATAAATTTTATACATATTACTAATTTTTTTTTTAAGAATTATTATTTGATAAACAATCCTAATTATTAATATTTGTCTCGTCCTATTACATTTATTTTATTTTTTATTTATAAAATTTATTTTTAGTGTATATTTTATAATATATTCAAACATGATAATAAATTCTGTTAATATTTATAACTAAATTTAAGAGTAAAATATCTAATATAAATACAAATTTTAATATTATTTAAATAATAATAAGTTTTATATTGTGTTTCAATATTCATAAAAAACTCAATTTTAATTTTAAAAATTAATAGTATTTCAAAAAATTTAAAATTCTAAAATAGAACTAATTTTTTTTAATTGAAATTCATAAAATAAATTTTAAACTAAATTATTTTGGTTTAACAATGAGGATTTCTATAAAAATATTATAAATATTTTACATGCCATTAAAACACAAAATTTAAATGACTAATGTTATATTCTATTTTTTTATAAATATATACAACTCTGTTTTTAAAAATTAAATAAGCTGCTTATATTATATAAAACAAAAAGAAGCATAAATTATAAGACTTTTATATCAAAAATTGTTTTTAATATTCTAACAAGAATTTTTGTTAATTTATTTATTCTTTTTAATTGATCAAAATAAATACAAAATAAAATCTCTATATAATACGATATCATCGAAAATTTTGGGATAAATTCATCAATTTTTTAAAACTGCAGTAAAATACATAAAAATCCATTAACCTATTTTAATTAAATTTAAAAATCCGCGACTTTAAAATATATATTATTTTTTTATATAAACTCTTCAATATGACCTATATATACAAACTTTAAACAAAGAAACTTTTCAAATTAGTAATATATATAAATATAAAAATATAGCACCAAAAAATAATATGTTATTTTTATTTTATCATCAAAATTACAATTTACCAACTAGTTTAATTGAAAGTAATAAATAAAAAAAAAATAAAAATAAAAATAAAAAATAAAAAATTCACATTAAAAATGAATCTTATAGGATAAGCGAAACAAGGACTAAATACCAAATAAATTTTATTTTAGGATAAATATGAACCCAATTTAGAAGATGAAGCTGGGTGTTTGAGCAGATTTTTCTTCATATATACCTAAAAATTAATGACTAAAGGAAATTAAATGGCGAAAAGAAAAGAATATTTTTAACGTAATTAATGGCTTAAATATAACAGGCTACTAATTATTCATTTATTTATTTATTTATTTATATTTATATATATATATTTTATTTGAAATATATTAATTTTTACATATTTAATAATTTTAAATAATTAACAAATTTATAGAAAAAAATGTAAAAATATTAATTTTTAACAAATTCTAACATATATTTTTAAAATTTTTCATAATTTTAATTTTAGTATCCGACTTGTATGATTGTAGGTCAGATATACAACCTGTAATTCAATAAGAAATAATTAAAGAAGAAATGATGAAGGCAAATTAAGTAAAAGTTGAGGATAATAAATCTAGAGTAATCATATTTTTTAGAAATTTTATATTATATAGTTTAGATTTTCAAATTTAATAATTCTAATATTTATAATAATGCTTAAAATTTTATAAAAATACCTCAATTTAATATTCAGGGAATTTTCAGTAAAATTATGATTAGACAACTAAAAAAAAATGGAATTTTTTGGAAAGCATCCGTATTTATGGTTATTGGTAATTGTATGTAGGTAATTTTTAAAATTTTTAATTATTTATAAAAAAATGAAGAATATGACTTAAATAACTAAATAAAATATAAAATAAAAGTAATAATATTACCTTTATAGAAATTTTTTTTTATATTTTTTAACTAAAAAAGTTTGCTGGACCTTTGTTAATGAAAGAAATTTTAATTTATTTGCAAGATCCCAGAGTTGAAAACTATAAAGGATATGTATATGCTTCAGGAATATTTGTAGCCCTTTTATTAAGGGTCATATTAATGTAATGGGGTATGGGATTAGTTATGGACTACACAATGACAACTTAAAGTGGATTTGCAGGTTCCATTATGGAAAAGTCGCTGAAATTATCGACTCCTGCTAAAAAATACTATGAAACCGGAAAAATTATGAATATAGTTACTGTTGATTAATAAATGTTTTATTATATGGGACTTCTTTCTTCTTACCTTATGGCCGGGCCATTTATGATAATTATATCTATGGTTTTAATATGTGTTGAAATTGGTTATTGGGGGCTAATCACACCTTTTTTATTTATTGTTTCTTTCAGTTTGTAGGGAAAAATGAATAGGCTGACTTATACTGTCAGATAGAAAATCATGTTGTTTAAAGTAAAAAAAATAGTTATTTTTATACTTATTATTTTATTTTATATTTAAATATTTTATTTAAAAATTTTAGGATAAAAGAGCTAAAGCTGTTATTGAATTCTTTTAAGGTATCAGAATTATAAAATATTACGGCTGGGAAAATGTTGTTGATAAAAAAATCGAAGAAATTAGAAAAAATGAGTCTGAATATCTTCTTTAGTAAGCCTATATAAGAACATTTGTGGATGCAGTTTCCAATGTTTCACCCGTTTTAATAGCTATTGTAGTTTTAGCTTGTTACGTTGCCGCTGGTAACGAACTTTTACCTTCAAAAGCTTATACTGTTTTATCATATTTCAATTTAATTATGTAGCCTTTAAAAATGCTTTTATTTTCTTTAATGCTATTTATGTAAACTAAGGCTTCGAAACAGAGAATGAATTAATTCCTTGATGCAGAGGAAAGAAGCGACAATTGTTTGAAAGAAAATTTGGATTTAAAAATTGGAACTATTGAGATTTAAAACGGAACTTTTGGCTGGGAAAATTATAATTGTTTTAAGCACAATTTTTAAAATAAAAAAGATGAGCTAAAACAAAAAGGGTTAAAAGGCTAAAAACTAGAAGATGCGATAAAAAAATTAGAAAAGCAAGATAAAGAAATGTAATAAAAAGATTATGTTATATTAAAAGATATTAATTTTAAAGCTGAATCTGGAAATATTTACGGAGTTATCGGGACAGTAGGTGCAGGGAAAAGTTCATTTTTGCAAGCTTTATTAGGAGAAATGGATTTTATAAGTGAGGCAGTTGTATAAAAAAATGGAAGAATTGCATATGTGCCACAAATTTCGTGGCTCCAAAATGCCACTATAAAAGAAAATATATTATTTGGAAAAGAGTATAACTAAGAAAGATTTGAAAAAGTATTGGTAAGAATTTCTCGCTATTTTTTTAATTTTATATAGATGAATTTTATTTTTAATTTCTAAATGGTTTTTTACAATAATTATTTAATAGAAAATTATTTGTATTAACTTAAAATTATTAGGATATCTGTTAATTAAGAGATGATTTAAAAGTTTTAGAAGGAGGGATATAAGCAGAAATAGGAGAAAGAGGGATAAATTTATCAGGAGGTTAAAAATAAAGAGTTAGTATTGCGAGAGCAGTTTATTCAGATGCTGATATTTTTATTATAGATGATTGTTTGAGTGCATTAGATGCTCATGTAGGAAAAAATATATTTAACAATGTATTTCTAGATTTTCTAAAAGAAAAAACTATAATATTTGTTACACATGCACTTTAATATATGCCTTAAATGACAAAAATATTAATTTTTAAAAATGGTCAAATAGTGGAGTAGGGAACATATAATGAACTTAATTCAAATCCTAAATCAGAATTTTAAGATCTTGCTGTTTAAATGTAGAAAGAGGCGGAACAAGAAGAAAAAGAAAATGAGAAAGAAAATGAATAAATTGACGAATGTTTAAAAAAAAAGATACCAGTTGATTACGATGATGAATATGGAATCCCTTAGGAAAAATTAAATGGAGATTATTGGTTTTGGAAAAACGCTATAAAAGAGAAAGAAGATTAAATCCTCAAAGAAGAACAAACAGAAGAAATAATTGTAAAGATTTTATATCTTATATTTTTGTTTGAAAAAAAATAATTTTTTATAAAATAAATAATAAATAAGGCTATAGAATAGATTGAAGCTCCATAAATTTTTGAGTCAAATGGTTAATAAATTGCCTAAAATATCTCTTAATTAGCTAAGGTTAAAAACCAAACAACATAAAGTTAAGATGTTTCGCAGAATTAATCAAAATTGATAAAAAAAGAAAATTAAGATAAAGAAAAGGGAGCTCTCGTGGAAGTTGAAGAAAGAGCAGTTGGGTAAGATACTAAATATAAATTTTTTATACTTTTAATTATTTTAATTAAAGTTAAATATTAAAATATATTCATATATATGTATAATTTTAATCATATTCACTACAAATTAATCAAATCTTAAGTTTTTTTCAATAATAATAGTTATAAAATTATATAAAAGAATTTACTTTTAATTATATTTTTTATAAATATAATTTTTATTTATTTATTTTTAATGAATAGATCAACCTCATATAAAGTGTATATAAATTATTTGAAATCTGGGGGAAGTGGTATGTTTTATATTGTTACTTTTTCGTTAATTTTCGCTTAAGTTGTAAGAATTGGTAGTGATTGGTGGGTTGGAAGATGGTCCGATGATACTTATAATTTGTCTACTACTTAATATATTATTATTTATGCAGCTTTGGGAATATGTGTTGCACTTTTATTTTTTGTAAGAGGTGTTCTTTTCGCTAAATTTGCTTTATAGTGCGCAGATAGTTATTAAAGTAGAATTACCTAAGTTTTAATAAAAACTCCTATGTGGTGGTATTTATATTTATATTTTTAATATTTAATTTTAATAATTTATATAAATTATTTTTATTTAAAGGTTTGATATTACTCCCACTGGAAGAATTATTTAGAGATGCACGAAAGATTAAGATGATTTAGACTCAAACTTACCTTTGTAAATAAAATAGTTTTAAAATTTTATAAATTTTAAATTTTTATTTTTAAATAGCACATTCTAAAATGCCTGCGTTATGATATTAACCGTTATAGGAGCCATTTTTTTAATTGTAATAGTTTTACCCTTGTTCATCGTTCCAGCTATTATATTAATTTTCATTTTTGTAAAACTTATTATATATTATTTGACATCTATTAGAGAGATAAAAAGATTAGAAGCTTTAGCAAAGTAAAAAATTAAAAATATAAAAATTTCAAAAAATTATTTATTTTAAATTTATTAAGATCTCCAGTTATTTCTACAATTTAAGAAGCAGTTGGAGGAATTTACATTATAAGGGCTTATGGAAAAGAATAATAATATTTGGAAAAATTTTTACAAAAATAAAGGGGTTTTATAGTTTCTATGACAAATTTTAATTACTCTTAAAGATGGATAGGTTATATTGCCGAATTTTTCGCCCTTTTTATAATCAGTGGATGTTGTTACTTCGCCGTTTTATCCAGAGATATTGGATATCTTAATGACAGTAGTACAATGGGTCTTGCTATTTCTTACGCATTTTAAATAACAACAGTTTTGAATGGCGCATTAAAAATGATATCTGATACAGAAGCTTAAATGAATGCTTCTGTGAGAATGTTGTAGTATATCGAATGTAATCCATAAGAACCTAGTTGGGATGAGCCTAAACCGGAAGTTTAACCTTGGCCCACTAATGGAAAAGTTGAAGTTTAAAATTTGACTTTCAAATACAGACCTAATTTACCCGAAGTAGTTAAACAAGTTTCTTTTTCTATTGATCCTAAAGAAAAAGTAGGAATTGTTGGAAGAACTGGGAGTGGAAAATCTACTATGACTTTGGGACTACTTAGAATTTTGGAGGCTAGTTAAGATCATAAAGGATAACTAGGAAAAATATTGATAGATGGCCAAGATATTTCATAGGTAGGCTTACATATTTTAAGAGAAAAATGTACTATAATTCCTTAAGACCCAGTTTTATTTACAGGTACAATAAGATTCAATGTCGATCCTCATGCAAAGTTTTCAGATGAAGAAGTTATTTCTAGTTTAAAATAAGTATAAATTTGGGACCAACTAAAGGAAGTTTACTAAAAATAAGAACTAAAAAAGAATGACTCCACTTTATTATAAAGATAATAAAAAGCTAATAAAATGGCTAAGGATCAGATAGATAAAGAAAATTAAGGCTTATCTTCGGTAGACCAGTTGAAATAACAATAAGATAGATAGTAACAAATATTAAATGGGATGTATAAAAAAGATGAAAGTAAAATTTTATTAACACAAGTTGATGATGGTGGAGAAAACTTTTCGTTAGGATAGAGATAATTGTTATGTATGGCTAGAGCACTTATAGTATAAACTTAAATATCTTTTTATTATAAAACTTATAAATTTTTAATAATTTATTACTATTTTTAAATGACTCCTAATTCAGTCACTAATATCATTAAAATTTATATTTTCTATTTTAAAGAGAAAACCTAAAGTTTTATTGATGGATGAGGCGACCGCAAGTATAGATGAGATGACAGATCACTTAATATAAAAAATGATAAAAGAAGTTTTTAAAGATGTAATTAAAATCAAATTAAAAAATATAAATTTTTTAAATTACCACACTTATTTAAATAATGATCATTTTTTATAAAAAATAATTTTTATTATTACTCGCCAATATTATCATGTTTTAAATACTATTCATAATTTTTTTACATTTATTTAATTTTATCAGTATCATAGCATTTTTATTTAATTAATTAAAAATAATTAATAGCCAAAAAATCAAAAGAAAAAGCAACCATTTATTATTTTTTTTGGTTTCTAAACTTGGTCCGTTATTTAATATAATCTCAATATAATTAATTTAATTTTAATAATATAAATTTAGACAACTGTTATTACCATTGCTCATAGAATAAACACAATTGTATAATATGATAAGATAATAGTTATGAATTATGGAGAAATAGTTGAAATAGATAGTCCTTTAAATTTAATAGAAAAAAATAACGGGTTATTCGCATCTTTAGTTAATGAGGGAGGAAGTCAATTTAGAGAAAAAATGATTTATTTAGCTAAAAATAAACATTTAGACCTAAATGATGCCTGAATATAATAATATATTTAATTTGTTTTCTATTTTATTTATCTGCTATCTTCGTTTTATTATTTTTTTCAGTAAAGTTAATTTAATTAACAAGGAATTAAATGATTGATAAATTATATGAGTAATTTTATATTAATTTTTTAATTTATAATATAAAATATACTGTTGATTTTTTTGTGCTTATTCATATTAATAATTGAAAAAGTTAATTAATTATTTTTTGACTCTAAATTTATAGAATATTTTTAATTATTGTTAATAGAAAAACCTAAATCTCAATTTTTAAGATAATTTCAATTATTAAAAATAAATTTTTATAACCATGATATTAACTGCGAGTTTATTTTTTTTTAAAGCAATGTTTTTATTCTTAAAATGTTATTAAATATATTCTCTTCAATTATTATTCCCAAAAATTAAGAATAAAGCATACTTTTATAAAAAATCATATAAAAGCGTATTATTTTAAAAACCTATCTATGGCTAGCAAAAAAATATTTTGATCTACATTATATTTTTAAATTCTAAGTTTTAGCTATATTACTTTTCTTTAAAATTTATTTAAATGTTTTAATTAATGATTTTACATTATCTTTATTAAAATTAAATCACAAATAAATTTATATTATAATTATAATTAAATTTCATTTTCATCCTTTATTTATTTTAATTATCTATATAGATATTTAATCAGTATTTAAAAATGGTTGAATCAAAAAAAATTTTAATCTAATATTTAGATAAAATTTATATTTTAGTCCAAATGAATAGGATGGTAATTTATTCAAGTTTGCAAAAATAAATATTTATAAATTAAATTATTGTTTTAGTTTTAATTAGTACAAAAATAATAAAATAAAAATACAATCGGATCAATAAATAATTTAAAAAAAATTCTTAGCAAAAATAATCATTTATATAAAAATTTTTAACGTTTTAAATTGTAATTTATATGTAAATTCCTTTACAAATTTTCAAAATATAATTCTTATTGTTAATAAAATAATTTACATATTTTAAAATATTGAAAAATGTAAACATTAGGAACTTATGAATTAATATTTTTTTTTTATGTTATTATCACATATTATTATTTTTAGAAAAAAAAAATCTTTTTATATATTTACGCATAATTAAAAAATTAATGAAATTTTACTACTCAAAATAAATCATAATATAGATAGAAAATGATTTATTAATTAATTTATAATCCAATAAATTATATTTTAAGATTCCAAAAAGATATGCTAATGATATTTAAAAATTTACAATCGGTTTATTTACAAAAAGTATTTTCAGTATTAAATTCTACGATTTTCATTAATTTTGCATAATAAAATTTTTTTCTGTATATTTTTATACATAATTATTAATTAAGGCTATAACCTATTATTATAACTCTTCTAATTATAATTAGAAACGTTTTTATTATATTAAAACCTAGATTAAAAATTGAAATTTATTACATAAAATTATAAAAAAAAAGAAAATAAAAATAAACTAAAAATAAATACAAAAAATCAAAATATATTTATAAACTAATAATCATAAACGCAAAATGAATTTAATCGGTAAGAATAATTAAGAAATGGAAATTAACTAAGCCTAGACTTTCTAACCCTGTCTAGAAGAAAATGCTAACTGGATTAGTAGACTTTTCTATATGTACACATAAAAGCTAATGACCAAAGGAAATCTAATGGCAAAGAAGAAATAATATTTACAAAGTAATCATACTTTAAAATATTAATTTAATTTATCTAATTTATTATTACTTTTATTATTTGTTGAATAATATAAATATATTATATAGGTCTAAAATTGCTAAAACACTATTAAACTTATTTATTTTTAATTTTTAAGTAAAATCCAACATTTTAAATCATATATAAATGTATGATAAATTGTCCAAATTCGAATAAAATACAATTAAATAAATACACATATAAAATATTATAATATGTTAATACATTTTTCGCAAATAAATAGTACAAATTATAGGAATACTATTTTAACAAATATGTTATTATTAGGTTTGTAGTTTTTGTTTTTCTTATTGTATTTTATAATTTGTGATATTTTTTTATTAATTTAATAATTATATTATAATTAAAAATAATTTTATTCATTTAAAAAGTTTAAGACCTTTACGACTGTACTAAACAAAATATGCCTTAGTAGTAATACAATTTAGTTAAAAATTTTTATGATAATAAGATGCACAATATCGAAGACATTAAAAGAAACGACAAATATTAAAATAATGTAAATATTTTTAATTTTTAAATTTAAATAGTAAATTTTATGACAAATTATAATTCATATTATATAAAAAAATAATCTTCATTTATATACCTGACAAAATAACATTTAATAAATAAACTAAGTTATATATTTTTATTTAATTTTTTCCAATATTATATATTTTATAAAATAATTTTTATAAAATTTTATAAGATAAACTCAATATTTTTTTATTAAGTAAAATAGATAAAAGTTTTTTTTTATTTGAGTAATTTTTATATTTTAATAATAGGATGAAATATTCAGAGAAATATTGGTATGCTTACTGAAAAATAAGTTTATTTTTGCAAAGAGTGTTATTATAATTGCAATTGGAAACAGTTTATAAGTAAATTTTTTTAAAAAAATTTAAATTAATAAAATATAATTATTTTTTTAGCTAGCTGCTCCATTTTTAATGAAAAAAATTATTGAGGTACTAGAGAGTGATGATTAAGATATTTCATTAGGGTATGTTTATGCTACATCAATAATGCTCTGTTTATTTTGCAGAATTGTTATGTTATAATTAGGATAAGGAATTACTAAATCAATTTTGATGTAAATTTAAAATGGATTCTCATCAAGTACCATTATTAAAATTTTAAATATGTCCACAGCTTCTAGAAATTACTATTCAAATGGAAAAATTATGAATATGATAAATGTAGATTAATAAGTTTTATTTTAAATGTCTAGTTTAGGGTATTAATTATTTACAGTTCCTGTATTAATCATAGGTAGTATTTCTTTAATATGTTATGAAATAGGATATATAGGACTGTTGACTCCATTTTTCTTTTTAATCACAGTTTTTGTTTAAAATAAAGTCAATAAAAAAATTTAATAAATTAGATAAAAAATTATGAAAGAAAAGGTAAACATTAAATATATATTAATATTAATAATAATGTCCATTATATTAACCAGGATACCAGAACAAGATCAATTGTAGAATTCATATAAGGAATAAAAATTTTAAAATACCATGGGTGGGAAGATATAGCTGAAAATTAAATTAATTCTATAAGATAGTCAGAATTTGGCTTTTTACTAAAAAACACTTATATAAGATTTTCTGTGGAAGTAATGTCTAGTTTATCACCAGTATTGGTAGCTGTAATTGTTCTTTCTTGTTATGTTGGATTTGGAAATAATCTAACTTCATCTAAAGCTTATTCAGTTTAAGCTTATTTTAATTTAATTTTGTTCCCATTAAGAATGTTTATGATTGCCCTTATTTCTTTTATTTAAAGCAAAACCACAATAGAAAGAATGAATTAATTTATGTGCTAAGAAGAAAAGGTATAAACAATTTAAGAAGATGAAACGCTTTAAAAAGGAGAATTATAAATAATAGATGGAAGTTACTCTTATGAGACTTAAAAGTCATTTCTGATTAATAATAATTTCAAAGCTCAGTTATTAAAAAAATAAGGATTAAGTAAAAAAGAATATAAGATTTAAATGGAAAATAACAGATAGTTATAAATGGGTTTTGCAAACAGCTTTTAATACAATGTTAAAAATATAAATTTTTAAGCCAAACCTGGAAATTTATACGGAGTTATAGGAGAATGTTCATCTGGTAAATCCACTCTCTTATTATCATTACTTGGAGAATTACATGGTGATAAAAATTCTTAAATTAAAAAAAACGGAAAAATCGCTTATGTACCCTAAACCGCCTGGTTATAAAATGCCACTATAAAAAATAATATTATTTTTGGATAAGAATACAACGAAGAAAAATTTCAAAAAGTTATTCAAATTTGTTAATTATCAGAAGATTTAAAAAATATAACTGGAGGAGCAAATGCCGAAATTGGGGACGGGTCTACTTTATCAGGGGGATAAAGGTAAAGAATTTCTATAGCTAGAGCCGTTTATTCTGATGCTGATATATACTTGATAGACGATTGTTTGAGCGCGCTAGATGCCTAAGTCGGAAATAATATATTTAATGCAGTTATGAAAAATTATTTAAAAGATAAAACTATAATTTTTGTTACTCATTCTTTGAAATTAATGCCGATGATGGACTAGATTTTAGTATTTAAATTCGGAGAAATCGTTGAAAAAGGAACTTTTGAGGAACTAAGTTAAAAAGAGGATTCAGAATTTCTTGAGTTAGCTTAAGACATGTAGATTAAAGTTGAACAAGAAAAGGGAGAAAATTACATTCCTGAATAATTAGATGAATTTTATGGCACCAAATACTATATAAATGAAGATGATAATGGGATTCCTTTGGAAAAATCCCTCCACGATTAAAGCCAATTAGATAAATATTTTATTTAATCTTCTTCTATGGAAGATTTAGATTATAAAATAATTGACTAAGAAAAAGTAAATTACATAAAATTGAATTTAAATAAATTTAAATGAATTTAAACAATATAATTTTTTCTTAAATTAGAACTCCTAATAATATTTGCAATATAAGTCTTATGATAATATACTTGAAGATGAATAAAAATATAATAATACAGCAGCTTACCAACCTTCTCAATAAAATAACAGTGATGATAAATCTTTGTAATTAAGTGAAGTTGTCATTTCAGATGAATCGCAACAATAGGTAGTTAAAACTAAAAATTAAATAAATAAAAAGTAATAAAATGGTTTATTTAAAGTTGAAGAAAGAGCTTAGGGGTAATAAAATATAAAAGAAAAAAAAAAAAAAAATTAATAAAAATACAGCTAATAAAAAAAATTTAAATTTAAAACTTATTTAACTTTTTTTTTTTAGTTCTACTTCATATAAAGTATATTTTAACTACTTGAAAGCTGGGGGAGTTGGGATGCTATCTACTTTAATTTTCTTATTATTTTTCGCCTAATCTTTGAAAATCGGAAGTGATTGGTGGCTAGGAAAATGGTCTGAAGACGCTTATGAATTAACTACATTTCAATATATTTTAATTTACGGAATTTCAGGAGTTGTTGTCGGGATATTCTTTTTTTTAAGAGGAATTTTATTCGCAAAATTTTCTTTAAAATGTGCTAATTTCTATTAAAAAAGTATTACAAAAGTGTTGTTCCATACACCTATGTGGTGGTAAATTATTATAATAATGTTAAAATTATAATTAAATATAATGTTATACATAATTATAATAATTATAGGTTTGATATAACACCATCATCAAGAATCATTTAAAGATGTACAAAAGATTAAGACGATTTAGATACATATTTACCATCCTCAATTATAAATGCTAGTATTGATATTATTAATATAGCTGGTGCAATCGTTTTAATTATGATAATATTACCGTTTTTCATCATTCCCATATTAATAATTTCAGTTATTTTCCTTAAACTTATTAAATATTACTTAACATCAATTAGAGAAATTAAAAGAATAGAAGCAGTTACAAAGTAAATTTATACATATTTAAATAAAATATAAACTTATTAAAGATATAAATATATGTATATATTTTACAATTTAGGGCTCCTGTAAATTAATGTCTTTAAGAATGTGTTTCTGGATTATATATTATTAGAGCTTATAACAGAGAATAAGATTTTGTTTAAAGATATTACTAAAAATAAAGGGCTTATATAGTTTCTATAACTAATTTAAATTATAGTTAAAGGTGGATTGGATATATTACTGAATTAGCTGGAGTTTTAATTATTGCAGGAACTTGTTATTTCGCAGTTTTATCTAAAGATTTTGGAACATTAGGAGATGCAAGTACTATGGGATTGGCTATTTCTTATTCATTATAGATAACATCTTTACTGAATTCCTCTTTGAAAAGAATTTCTGAAGTAGAAGCGTAAATGAATGCTTCTGTCAGAATGCTTCAATATATAAATCATAATCCTTAAGAAAAAGATAGGTATTAACCTTAGCCAGTCATTAAACCTTGGCCTACTAAAGGAAAAATAGAAATTGAAAATTTAACTTATAAATATAGACCTAATTTGCCTGAAGTTATTAAATAAATTTCTTTTAATATTGAATCTAAAGAAAAAGTGGGTATTGTCGGAAGAACAGGCAGTGGAAAATCGACAATGGCTTTAGGACTTTTAAGAATTATGGAAGTAAGCGAAGATTCAAAAGAGTAAATTGGAAAAATTAAAATAGATGGATAAGATATAAGTTAAATTGGATTACATTTATTAAGAGAAAAATGTACCATTATTCCTTAAGAAGCTATATTATTTACAGGAACTCTTAGATTTAACATTGATCCTAAAAATAAATTTTCTGATTGGGAAGTTGTAAAGGCTTTGGAATAAGTTGGTATGTGGGAATAGCTATAAGATCTTTATGAAACAAGCTGTAGTAGATATAATATTAAATAAAAAAATACTTAATTAACTGATGTAGAACTTCAAACACTTTAATATTTAAAAACCGAATAAAATTTTGGGGAAACTTAGGTTTCATAAAGCGATAAATAAATTTTGGAATATAGAGTAGTTGATGGAGGAACTAATTTTTCACTAGGTTAAAAATAATTAATTTGCATCGCCAGGGCCATTATTGTAAAAAAATTTAAATAAAATAAGACAATTTTTTTTAAATAATAAATAAAAATATAAATTAAAATCAATTTTTCATTTAGAAAAAGCCTAAAGTTTTAATAATGGATGAAGCAACAGCCAACATAGATGAAAAAACTGATTAGTTAATTTAAAATATTGTTAAAAATACCTTAATAAATGTAAAGAAAAAATATTTATTTTAATTTATTATTTGCTTAATATTAATATAAACCAAAATTTAAGACGACTGTTATAACAATAGCCCATAGAATAAATACCATTATTTAATATGATAAAATTATTGTACTAGAACATGGAAAAGTAAAAGAAATTGATACACCTATTAATTTAATCAATAAATAAACTAGTCTGTTTTCGTAATTAATTAATGAAGGAGGAGAGGAGTTCAAATAGAAAATGATAAAAATGGCTACAGAAAAATACTGAAGGAATCAAGAAATGAAATTTATTTCATATAAATTTATGTACAATAAAAATTAAAAAATTTTTTCAATATTTATAAAATTAAACTAGAGTAATTTAAAATTCAAGGTAGTATATCATTATTATATATATAAATATTTATAATAATTATTATTCTTATTTCTTAAATCTTAGTATTAAAAATATTAGTGTAAATTAAATTGTTTGCTCTAATTATAATGATATTAAAAATATTATTTAACTATTGATTTAAGAATAAATTTTTATAATTTCTAATTACCAATTTATTTCTCTTTTAATAAATTAAAAAACTATTAATTGAATATATACTATGAATATCTAAAAGTCTTATAATAAAATGTGTTTAATATTTATAATATAATAAAATGTAATTTGATTTTTTAGAATATCATTTAATAAAATATTACCTATTATAAATCATATATTTATAATTGAAGTATTTTTATTTACACACCTGCCTTTTTAAATTAATAAAATTTACAATTTCAAATAAATAATCTAAGTAATTAAAAAAAAAAAAAAAAAATTAAGTACAAAAACCATAAAATCTAAAATATAATGAATGACATATTAATTAGGAAAAACGATCTAAAAAAATAAAAATCATATAAATTATCGAATATAAATATGAATAATTCCTTTGATGATTTTAAATGTGATAAAATATCAAATTTTAATATATCACTCAGCCTGAATTCACTGGAAAATAAAGAAACACAAGCCTCATCTATACATATAAAATCTTTTAAAAGTAAATAAGGATCATTTGAAATAGCTAATGATGACGAAATAGAACATACTAGTGATATATAAAAACTAAAAGATAACAATAATAAAAGGGATTCGAAGTTTTAGCAATTTTAATTACTATTTAATAAACTAGATATTAATTTAGAAAAAAGAAAAGAATTAGAATCTATTAAAAATCATGATAATTTGTAAAAAAAAATGCAAAAAAAATAATAAAGACGATAATCACTAAGATAAATCTGCCAATCTTTGGAAAAAAATGTGTAAAATGGTGATATATGCATGACTCCCTTAAAAAAATCTCAATCAAATTTATATAATTAATATTAGAATTATGATCAGGACCCCGAAATATGCTATAATATGATTAAATATGAAAATGAAAAATAATTTATATATGACCAGAAAAACGAATCTTTGCCTGGATCTGCAAAATAAAATTCCTAATTTTGTAATTTTTCTTTAGATAACAATATTTTTGAAAAGAATTTAATAAAGTCAACTAGTTTAGAAAAGATCGAAAAAGATATATAAAACAATATTTACCACGAAAATTGTAATTAATAAAGTGATTACAATAACATTAAAAATGATGTGAAAATTGATAAATAAGAAAATAAATTATAAAATTCATCTATTTCAAATTCTTCTGAGACTAGTTTTAAAATAGAAGATTCACTATAATTACGAGATACAGCAAATAGTAATAATTAAATTTTCCTATTTTAAATTTTCCCACATTTTTACCCAAATATCAATTTTGTTATTCTAATTATCAATTTTTGAATTATTTTGTGATATTTTTATTGTAATTAGAAAAAAATTCAGTACATTACTTAATAACTAATATAATTTAATTAAAATGATACATATTTAATTATTATTAATATAATATTTAATATTTTTAGACAGAAAAAAAAATTAATCAAAATTTTAATTTTAAAAAAATGATATTGATATTAATCAAAGATCGGACTTAGAAAATAGAATAATAAACTGGCTTGAATTAAAAAATATAAGGTGGGTTAATCCATCTGTTTAAGATGACTTTTTTTAAAAAAGAAAATCTTAAATATTTTTACAGCTAAACCATAACTTTTGCAATAAAAATAAAAAATATGATAATAAACATAATAATTTGGTAATATATAATGATAGTTCAAAAAATAAATAAATGTTTAATTTAACTAAAGCTTAAAGCCATACTAAAATTAATTAAGAATAATAATTTTTAACAACGGAAGCTTTGCCAACACTTCTATAAAAAAGAAAGTCATAAAATAAAAAATTTGAATAAATTAATATTTTCCACTCAACTTCTTGTATAAGAGAATGAATCCGAAATATCATTCTACCATAAATAAATATAAACTAATTTTATTATTTTACTAATATAAAATATACCAATATAAATATAAATATAATTTTAGTTATAAATATAAGAATTTTATAAATTAATAAAATTATCATATAAATATGTTTATAATCAAAATAATATATAAATTTATAATTATAAGTTCTCATAAGATGATATTATTTTACAAAATAGCAGTTACATATACTATTTAATAAATAGGTATTGATTATGTATAATACATTTTTTTTATATACTATCCCATTTTTCTCAAAGAAATATCTAATAAATTTTCTTATTTTATATGTAATTTTTATATATGAATTTATTCATAGTAAGGGAGAATAATATTTAATAAATAATTTAAAAAAGTAATATATAATTTTATGTAGAATTAAGTTTATTAAATATAATAAAATAATTAAAAATTTTAATTGGATATAACAATATTATTATAAAGAAAAATAAAAAACCTATTAATATGAATTAATTTTATCCGATATTTTATGAAAATAATAATAAATTGAATCTATTATTTCAGCCGAATCACTTAAAAATTAATGACCAAGTATATAATTAAAAATAAATATATAAATTGCATGAAAAACTAAGAACTATTAACTTTGTATTAGATAATTTGACAATTTAAAATTTGTAAATAAATAAAAATGTTTTCTAATTTATTTAAAATAAAATTTACAAATTAGAATTATCATTTAATAATGAACAAATAAAATAAAATATAATATCAATAAATTAAACTTTGAAAAACAATTATAATTAAATATGCATGATTATAGATAACTTTGTATCAATAGATTATCTAAAAATAAAATTTAAACGATTAGATTTTACAGAAACAAAATTCTTTGAGCAGTTTTGTACTATATTATAACGGATTTCATTTCGAATAGAAAAAATAAATATTTAATTAGTAAAGTGTAAGGGTAATTTATAAATATTTATGTACTATATATAAAAAACAATTAATTATCTTTATTATTTGTTAAAAATAACTTATTTTAGGAATTGGTTCATTGTTTATAAGGAAAATTATTGAAACTATTGCGAAATGTGCAAACTTAAAAAAAATTAAATTAAAAATGACATACACTAATTTAGATTTAGGTAATTGTGAATTTCTATAAAGCTTAAAAAAATTAGAAGTTCTTAAATTGAATTTTTAAAATAGTTTATGTACAGGTCAAAATTCTTTCAAAAACTTGTCTTTAAATTTATAAAATTCTCTAAATTTATAAGTTTTAAATCTTAATTTAAAAAATGTAGATTTTGATGCATTGAATTTAATATAAATATCATAAAATATCTTAGAATATAGTAACCTTAAAGAATTCATACTGGATTTATCAACCTAAAATGAAGTTATGAATTAAAACTAGTTCAATATTGGATATTTGATTTTTAATATCATAAACTCTAAAAGTTCTAAAAAATTAATAAAAATTAAGTTAAGCTTTTAAAATTAAACCAAATTAAATTTTCCATTTATTTATGATAATAATAACAAATACCCATAGGATAATTGTAGATTAGAATAATTAAAAGAAATATACCTCAATTTTGGTTAAAAATATGTTCAGTAATTTTAAGAGAATGATTAAAAACTAAAATAAATGCAACAATAATTAAATGAATATTTTGAAAAATTTTATATAGATCCCTATTGTACTTAATATCTATCGCTGGATAGATAAATCATATTTAAAGATAAAGAATAAAATGATAATAAAATAGAGAAATCCAAATAATAGGTTTATAATTTCCAATAAAGTATACAATAGTTATTTTCGCTTTTTTTTGACAGTGCATCATAATAGCTTAAAATTTTGGATTTTCAGTTTCATAATTTATAATGTGATATTGAAGATATAAGGAATTTTTTTAGTGTTTTTGAAAATTTATATCTATTAGAATATTTAACTATACAAATTGGTTGTAAAAAATTTAGTCCTTTAATTCAGAATTTTTAATTTACAAATAAAAAAATAGATTAACTAGAAGATTTTTGGGATCTAATAAATTATAATTTATTATAACTGAATGGAATTATTTTAGATATAAGTCATCTCCATACGAATTTAAACTTAGAAGAAATAATTTAAAAATAAAAATTTTGCAAAATTATATCGAATTTTATTAATAAATTGGGATAAGGGAAAATAATTCTATAAGAATTATGTATAATATTTAGTAAAGATGATAAATTGCTTTAAATATATTCAAATGAGGTAAATAAATGTTACCCATTAAACTCTACAATAAAAAATAGATTTTCGCTGATAGAAGTACTTTCTACTATAATAAAAGAATTAAATTTGTAGAAATTTCAGTATATTTTATTCGATCTAACACATGCTCATTATAATTCCAAATAATACTATAATGAAATAACGCAATTACTTAATTTATTTTAAAATTCTTTTAATTAATAAAAATAAATTAGGAGTCATTATTATAAAATAAATCTAATATTACCATATCAAGAAATTTATTAATAAAATTTGGTTAACGAATATGATATAAATTAAGAAAATAGAAAAATATAAGAATCAGTTAAATGTAAGTTTAAAAATTCAATAAATAAAATGTTGGTGTTTTTATATTTTCGAATGGGATCTATAATTTTTGATTCCTTTTTATTTAATCATTTATAATAATACATTTAAAAACGTAATTAAACAATTTTTGGAATAATGAAGGTCTTGGAGTCAAAAAATATAAATAACAAACTAGATAAATAGTAAAAATATATAGTTAATTATTTTTTAAAATGCTTTTAAATGAATAGATAAAAATAATTAGTACAAAAGTATGTTAAATTTATTTTATCACTACTTTTAAAAAGATAAAAAGTTTAAAAATAAAATAAAATAATTTAACTATTTAGAAAAGAAATATGGAATGAATGGATATTATATCTGATTCCAGAATAAATTGACCCCTGAATTTTTAACACAAAATTAAGATTAAATTTAAATTTATATTTTAATATATAATTTTACTTATGTATATATTAAAACTAATTTATTCTTTTATAAATTTTTTCTACTATTATAACTATAATTTTGTTTTAAATTAGACTTCATAAAAATAATTAAAATATAAATTATAATAAAAAAAATAATGTCGAAAATATTAGATTATTTATACGTAGGAGATGCTAGTACAGCAAAAAATTTAAAAAAATTATAGTAACTTGGCATTACCCATGTTTTAAACATGGCTAAGGAAATACCAGATTAACATTAAGATAAATTTTAGTATTTACATATTAATGCCATTGACTCGAATGGTAATAATTTAATATACATAATTACTAAATAAAATAAATTTTTAATATATATATATAAAATTTAGATTACGATATTACACAACATTTTAAAGAGACAAATGATTTTATACATGAAGCAGCATAAAATTAGGGAAAAATTTATATCCATTGTGCATATGGGATAAGTAGAGCCCCAATAACAGCAATGGCTTATTTGATTGGAAAATTAAAATATGGCTTTTATAAAGCAAAACATTTAGTTGAAGTATTAAAAATAAATATTTAATAAATGGAATTATAAACTAATAATTTTTTTCAAAAAATTGTAGAAATCTAGATAAGAGACACACCCAAGTATCGGTTTTGTTTAATAAATTGAAAAATATAGCGAAATTATAAAAAATGAAGGAAGAGTCACATAATAAACTTAAACTAAAGATTAATAACAAAATAAATAAATGGAATAATTAGAATAAAAACAAAATTAAAATATTAATACCAATATTAATAATATTAAATAATAGAGAATGAATATAATTTAAAATTAATAATAAAAAGAAACTTTGTATAAATGTTAAAAATGTAGAAAATAATTATTCACTTAAAGTGAAATTGTTCATGAAAAAAAAGATCCTTTTAAAGATAAATGTACATCTATATTTGTAGATTAACCCAATGTATTTAAATAGAAAATGCTTTTTAAAAATAATTTGTATTTATAAATATTTTCATGTTTTTTTATATATAAATTAATTTTAAACAGTGGATTTAATCTGAGGATTTGTATTCTAATGATTCGAAATTTTTATGCCCATTTTGCAAAAATAAATTAGGAGAAATTAAATAAAGTGGAAAATCATGTTCTTGTGGTCAATGGGTCGCCCCCTCATTTTAAATTTTATTAAAATCAATTGATATATGTAAGCCTTTAGGAAATTCAGTTCTTAAATGATAAAAAGTTTTCTAAATTTTTAATTAATTATAAAGTATTAACTTTTTCTATTTTAACAGATTTATTTTAGCTATATATTAAATTTTATAGTTTCAGAAATAATTATTTTAATATTTTACACAATTAAATTTTAATAACTTTACTATTAATAAACCACCTATATTAGGTCATGATAAAGAAAAAAAGTGTAGAAAAATTTAAAAATTTTAAAAAAAAACTTTAAGAAGAATATTTATTATTTTTAACTTTAAAATAATGTAAAATATTTTAATTATTATTTTCAAAATTCATATTCTGATTAATTCATATTACTTGTGGATTATTAATTTAATACAACATAGCTACAAAGCTCCCATAAAATAATAATTTAACTAAAATAAATATTATAATTTTATAATGGATATGGAAATTATATGCCAGCTAATTTTTTAAGAGAATATTTAAAAACCTAAAAATAATTTTGTTTTAATTAATTTTGGAAAATATTTTTAAGTTTTTCTATTATTTTAATTAGTCTACTTCTTATAATTAATTTATCTTAAATTGAAAATTAATTATATTTAAATAAAAAAAATAATAATTTTAAAAAATGTCACCAGATAATATTTAAAGTATAGACGAATTAGTTCATTAAAACAAATATGTCCTGGTTGGGCTTGGAATTGTAGTTGGTGCAATTGTATTCGCTTTGACTTAAATTAAAGGCAAAAAAACATTCAACCCATTTTGTAAAAATAAATAAATTATTTTATAATGTATTTTAAGTAAATTTATTTACTGTATACCCTTCCTAAAAAATTTGGAACAAATCAAAAATTTGTTTTATGATTTTTAGTATATTTTTATTATTTTTTAAAAATTTAAATAAAAATTGTTTTTTAGAAGGATCAGCTTTGTAATAAGTTGGAAAAGGAAAAAAATTGAATTGCCCCTTAATTAGAAAAGATAAATTAAGTCACGATACTTATAGATTTGTATTTAAGTTGCCTAAAGAAGATTAAACTTTAGGTATTGATGTCGGTTAGCATATCGCAATTGTGTATTTATAATTAATTATTCATTTTAAAAAATTTAATAGATTTATATAAACTTCATTATATATATCACATTTATACCATTTCAATAGCGCAAATATTCCCACTAAAGATCATATTGATGGCGAAGTTATATCTAGAAAATATACTCCCGTATCAGCAGTTACTCAAAAAGTATATTTTTTTAATTTATTAATTTTAAAAAAAATAAAGAAAAAAACAAAAATTTAAATAGGGAACTTTTGATTTGGTAATTAAAGTATATAGAAAAAATGTTCACCCTAGATTCCCTGATGGGGGAGTTATGTCTTAATGGATGGAAACTTTGAAAGTAAAATTTAAAAAACATTATATAATTTATTAAGCAAAAATTTAAATAAATTTTTTTTTATATAAAGGTAGGAGATTCTATAGATATTACCGGTCCTACTGGTAGATTAGTCTACAAAGGAATGGGAACTTCTATAATTACTAATTTCGGAGAAAAACCTAAAAAAGTAAATTTCAAAAGATTGTTTTTAGTTGGTGGAGGAACTGGAATCACCCCTTTATATTAAGTTTTGTAAGCAATTGCTGCTTGTACTGATGACAAAACTAAAGTTTATATGTTATACGGAAATAAAACTGAAGATGATATTTTGATTAAAGAAGAATTAGAAGCTTAGAAAAGTGCTGGAAATCTAAATTTATCTTACACTTTAGATATTGTAAACCTTTTTAAAACCATATATTTATTTATTTTATAGCTTAATTTAATATTTATTTCTAAATTTAAAATTATATAAAATCCTTATATTTTTATAGCCTCCTGAAAACTGGACAGGATATAAAGGATTCATTACCTAAGACATGTTAAAATAAGCTTTCCCAGAATTCGATAAATCTACTTTGGTATATTAATAATGAACATTTTATAATTAAACTTAAATTATATTTATAATTTATTAACAAATTTAAACAAATTTTTTAAGATATGCACTTGTGGACCTGGCCCCATGAATTCTTTAGTAACTAAATTATTTAAAGAATAAGGATATAGTGATGAATAAATGTTTTAATTCTGATATTATATTTTATTTAAAGTTTTCATAAATAAATTATACTAATATTATTTATACAGATTGAAATAATAGAATAATTTATAAATTTTTCTAATAATATAAATGATTTTTTATTTCTTTATACAATATTATAATTGACATGTACAATAACTAAATTAATATAAATATAAACACCATGATATAGTTAATACAGATAAAAAATATATTAAAGATAAAATAAACAGAAATGCAAATCATTTTTTATTTTGAGAAATATCTTATTTTTAATATTATGCTGTTTGATCTATATCATCATCATCTGTATGATATACTTTTTTTTAATAATTATAGATTTTTTCTCTGTACATGTAGTATGCAAAGGGGGCTACTAATAAAACTGCTAAACTTGCAAATGATTTAGGATCTTTTTTAAATGCCATTTTTATTTAAAATTTTTATATTTAAATTTTTTAGTTTTTCTATGATATATTTTATATATCTTTATCCAGGTTGTTAATTAATTACTGATAAATAAATAAAAAAAATAAACAATTAATTTAAAAATGCTATATATATTTAATTTTTTTATATATTTATATAATCATAGCACTAAAAAATATGAATTTATATACATTTATAAAGTCATATAAACAATAATTAATTATAACTTTAATATTTAATACCCTTTCATTTTCAATTAAAAAACAAAGAATTTTATTTTTATTAAAATTTATACTTTATTTAGTCACTTCTATCAGAATTTTAATTGAAATATTAATTTTAAGTAATTGGGTTAAATTATTAATTTAAATTTTGTTCCTAAGTTTATTATATTAAATATACATTTTAATTTAAGCTTACTTGGCTTTCTTTTTAAAATTCATAATTTTAAAAATTTTATATTTAATCTTCATAATTATCGAACTATCGGCACTATTACGAATCATTTTATATTTAGGTTTAAATAAACTATGAAGCATATTAGGCTTATAATTTTTACAAAAATTGCTTTTTTAATAATTTTTCTTATTTTATTTACTTTTAAAGTTATTAATATCTTTGAGTTTTTCTGATAATTTCGTTTCTATTTTCTTTCAATATTTTTTATTGTTATTATATATTCAATTCTCTAAAGACCACAATATCATTAGGGAAATTATATTTCTTAATTTTAGTAGATTCTATATACTATTCGCTCATTCCTTAAAAATAGGTTTTGCCAAAAATTTTAAATAATAGTTCAAATGCTATAAAACAGGATATTTTTCTGGATATATTATTTTAAAATCTTTCGATTTCTGCGTTCCTTCCTTGCTTATTATAGATTCCTCTTTTTTTTCCATTTTTATTACATTCATTACTTTTTTAATATTTTTAATCTTTATCGTAATCTTATTCAAAAGGATAATACGCCAAAGATTGTGTTTCAATTGGTAGTTCTATTTCTTCTTTTAAATCAATAATAAAATCCAAAATTTTTTGAGGATCATTTTACTAAATCAACATGCTTTCGAACTTTTTTATGGTATTTTTTCCATCCATTTCGCTTAAATCTTAATATTTTGATATTCTTTATTTATAATTTAATTCGGGAAACCAATGTTTTAAAAGTTTGTGGGTAATTATATTTTTAGAAAAATCTCCAGCTATCCACTATTATTTTGCATTTAGAGACTTGTACAACAGAAGAATTTACAGTAATTCTTATATATTAGCTCGGTGAAAACTAATATATTCATCGTTAATTTGACTTAATTGTTAAAATTCTTAGACAGGTATATCACTTTATTAATTTTCTAAAAAAGAGGTGGATTTATTTTAAAATTGAAACTTTTATAAATCTTCCTATTCTACCAAGTTCACTTATTAATTAGTAGATTGGCATAATTTAGTTTTTTTTTACAATTTTGTTAAATTTGGATTTTTTATTAATTCTTAACTTACTAAATCTTTATTATTTATTTCTGATAATATATTTATATTTTAATTAGTTTCTGGTTTATTCTGATTTGAATTTTTAATTTCCATATTATTTTAGTATTATTCTTCCTCATCATTTTTTTATAATTACACATTATTAAAATAAAAGTATCTACTTTATTGATCATTATAATTATATTCATTAGCTTTTTACTAAGGTGAATCAAAGAAAAAATATTTTGTTGGTTTTGATTATTATTGAGTCATATTTTACATTAATTCATATTAATTTATGCTACTAGAACCGTTTTCCATAAATTTAAAATTATTTTATTTTAATATAACTTAATTTAAATATTGATCATTTTGATTATTAGCTAAATATTAACTTTAATTTTGTTGAAATAGACTATATTATTCAACATCAATGTTATTATCTTAATTTCTATTATTCTAAAGCTACTAATAAAAATATTCTTATTGAGTCATTGGCTTAGCTTACTTTGATTCACTTTAATCCTAAAATTAATCGCAATATAATTCCCCAAATTAATTTTCATTTTCTGGAGTCACTTAATCATTTTTAATTAAATAGTCATTTTAACCTGGTGTCGTATTTGAAATCAGCAAATTATAATTTATTTGGTGATTAATCTCATTTAAGCTTTCAATTAAAGCTTATTATATGTCTTTTTCTTCATCATATGATATATTTTGCTACAATTCCAAGAGTTCTTAGTAAATACCAGAAGATTTTTCATCTTTATATATATCATCATTATTTCCTTGTGTTGTATCCTGATTTAAATACAAAAAATTATTAAATAAAAATAATATTTTTAATTTATTTGTACCTGTTCGGTTTAAGTAATATTATTTTTTTATTCTTAAACGGAAAAGGGAAAATTATTTTACTACTAAAAACTTTATTAGTATAAAAATTAATCATAATCCTATTTAAAATTAGCTTGAATTTCTATGGGATTGTTTGAAAAAAAAGCTGGAGTTTATTATTTATTTTATGCACCTTCAAAAGGATATAGGTCATTTTAATTTTAAGAATGCTCAGAATATAATTTCAATTATTAATCCAAATCATTTTAATTAGAACTTATTAATGTATCAAAGCTCTTTGTATTCTTAATATCTTGAGTTTTTTTCTTAGTCATTTTTAAGTTTGGTGTTATTTATTATGTCTAAATATTTAATTAGCAAGGCTATTCGTAAAAATTTAAATATTATACTTGATTATTATTTTCATTTAATTCTTCTTGAGTATTCAAACTCATTTTTTTAAAAATATTTTTTTTATTTATTCTCTTATTTTTATTATTATAATTTCAATAATATGAATCAAGTATTTATTACTGAATTATAATGAAATTTAATTAAACTATGTGATAAGTAATTTTTTGGAAAAATATTATATGGTTTTCATTAAAATTAAAGTATTTATTTATTAATTATTTATTGATAATTAAATCATATGAAATATATTAAGTTTGATTATCCAAACTCAAATTAAATGTATCATATTTATGTAATTCAGTCATTTTTTTTATAAATAATTAAAATTTTATTCTAATATTTATGTATACCAAAGTGCTTTGCCTATAAATTTTTTATTTTTTTATAGATTATTACATTAATTATAATTTTAAAATATAAATAAAAATTAAAAAATATTTATAAATTTCATAATATAGTTTATGTGATCTATCCATTTTTCATATATATATACAGCCCATATAAATATTTTTATGTAAATAAATTCATGGATTTAAGAATTTAGATAAAGAAGGCTTTTAATTTCTAATTTATTCTTCGGGTGAATAACACCTATTCGGATAATTTGACACCCCAGAATATTTAATTTTTTCTCTATATTTAGCTAAACCATTTTCTATTATCTGTATTTGTTATTCATCAAATGGGTTAAATCTTATTTTATAATAATTTGAAACAAAAAATTATTATATTTTTATGTTTAATAGGGTTAAAAATAGCATTTTATAGCATAGATGATAGTAAAAATATGAATAAAATTAATTACTTTAAATATATTTCACATTTATCTAATTAAGGTGCCAATTTATCAATTTATTTGATAATATTTTCTGGATCTTAAAGTCTATTTTCGCTTCAATGACATATTAATTAATTAATGTATTTTATATAACAATATATAAATAAGTTTTAAATTATTAGCTTACCTTAGGCATAAAACTAAATTTTTCAATTTTTTAAGTTTTATTAATGGCTTTATTACTTCTGCACCTTTTTTTATCAAATTTTAACTTAGGTATATAGTTAAGGTATTTAATTCAGTAAGTTATGATATTGGTTCAGTCACAAATTAACCTTATTTTATTTAATTTCCTCTAAAAATATTTATTAAATTTTATTTTGTATATAAATAAGAATAGTTTGAATTAAAATTACCTTAAATATATTTCAAGTTTTTCCAAATATCTTATATTTTAAATATAGTTCATTAAATAATTGGAGGTACTCAAATTGTTGTATCTTTACATTATTATTTTATTTGTTATTTAAAAATTTAAAATTAAAAGTTTAAAAATTTAATGTATTTATTTAATTTACGAAATTCCTAAAAATAAATATGATAAATTGTGAGCACCAATTTAATCTATAACTTTGGGAATAAAATTAATTATTTCTTCTTCTTAGTTAAGAGTTTCATTTACATATATTTTAAGTTATCCATATTTATTTAATTATTATTTTTATATATTCTAAACGATATCTTCCAATTGTTTAAATCCCTTAATAGTTAAAATACTTCTTTTAAATACTTTTGGTTTCTAGATAAAATTAAAATATTAGTATTTATAATAAAAATACTATAAGAATGATATTTATTATTTTTATTTTAATTTGATATAATTATTTTATAAAATTTTATAAATTAATATCAAAATATTTAAAAATTTTAATTATATTAATATTACAATCAATATTTAAAAATGTATATTTTTTACTTCGGGTATTAATTAAACATGCAAAGAATTTTATTAAGATTATGATTTTGGTGTTAATTCACAAATTTAATTTCTCACTTCTTAGGCCTCCTCTTCATTGTCAAAAACGGCTTAACTATTTATTTATTAATTTTCTTCTATTTCTCCTAGATCACTCATATCAAGGCTGTCTACTTCTTATTAATCTTCTAGATTTTCTCTAAAATTTTGTTAAAATATTAAAAAATTATAAATTTTTATCATTTATTACTCTTTGATATTTTTATTCTTATTAAGATTGTTTATGTTTTGTTCATTTTTAAGTCCTTGCAAAAATTTTTTTGAATTAATTTAATCTGGTTTTTATTCTAGTTTTTTTTTAATTTCATTATTTATTTATGGTTTTTTATTTTTTATATTTTTTTCTTATTCTTTTTTCTTTTCCTATTCAATTACCTACTAGCTTTTTAACTTGCTAATTCGTTCATTTTCTTCTTTAATTATATTTTCACACAACTTTAGACATTTTTAAATTATTTACTCTGTTGGTTATTAAGTTTAAAAACACTTTATAAGATTACTAATTATATTTTTAATCTATTCATTAGTTATTTTTTATACTTCTATATTCAAGCCATTTATATCTCTAATTTACTAAATTATATTAAAATATTTAATTATATTTAATTTTTTAGTTAATAATTTATTTTACACAAAGATCTTAAATGCTAAGTGAATGAACAATTTAAAGTATAACCACTCCAAAACTAAAGATATCTATTTTGCTTAAATAATTATCTTAGTCTTTAGAGAAATCTGGAAAACATTGATTTTCTATAAAAAAAAGCATTTCGTCTTAAAGATTCATATAATTTTAAAAAGTATTTAACTTAAAAGCAAGTTGTTCTAACTATGTTAATTTATCTCCTCTAATATTTCTATCTTAAACTATTAAAAAATCAGAGAGTTTAAATTATTCATTCTTTGTATATAAAAAATTTGAAGCTTTAATATTTAAGTGTGCCACTTAATTTTCAACAAATGAATTTATAACTTAAAGATATTATTAAATAAATTAAGCTAGTTCTAACTAATTTAGAAAAGAGTTTATTTGGTTTTTTTATTATCTTAAATTATCAGTATCATCGTCGAAAAAAACTCTCTATTATTAATAATTGTTAATTATTATATTTCATTTATATTTTATTTAAAATCTATATATCAATCTTAATTACTTATTCTTGGGAAAAGTCAGGGATATTGTTTAAAGTTTATCTTTTATGATTATCTATAAGTGTTTGTAGGTCATTTGGCTATTATTATTGAATTAATGCCAAAAAATAGCTAGGTTTTCCTAAATCATTAGATTTTATAGTTAAAATTTCTTGGTTTTTATGAATTTCATTTAAAAATATTCCTTCTTATTTTTCTAAATGATTTAATGCCCTATCTATGTCTTCTTGCTATTCAAATGTATAAACTAATTTTTTAAATATTCAATAAAAGAATGAAAAGAATAAATTGAATATTTACTTTTCAAAATCACGGTTTTCAAATTTTCTCTATCATAAATCATATAGCTTTAATGAGTTTCTGGGGTATGATGCGTGTTTAGTATTTATCCATCTTGTAAATTAAACCTTTATGTAAATTATTCTACTTTTTTTTCCATTATTTATTTGAAATAAAATTTATTTTTTAACCAAATATAAAGTTTTGATTCTAGAATTAGGAAAATAATTGATTAAAAATAATTAGTTTTAATTTTTAATTATGAAAAAGTTTTTCGAAAATAATAACAATGCTACATGATTGTGCTATAATATATAAAAATCTGAGTTAATTAAGCAATCAATAATATAATTATAAATTTATTTCGAATTCTACATTTTTAAGGTGATTTTTTTATACAAAATTAAATTGAAAATACATTTTTGTCTAATATTTAAAAAAATTAAATAACTTTTTTATTCTTTATTATTTAATTGTATTATATGAATATGATAATATACTGTATTGAATTTATGTTTATATTAAAGTCATAAATTTAATTATTCTATTAAAATAATATTTTAAAATAAATATAATTTTATTCTAAAATTACTAATTTAATTAAAAAAAATTATTTTACCAAATAAAAATATAAAATATATAGAAACCAAATAATAAAGTTTAAATGAATGAAGAGACTTAAAATAATAAGATAAAATATATGCCACAGAATTAAGATGATATAAAATCACCTACTAAATAAAATGACATTATCAATAACACAGTTTTTGATTTGATTTAGGACTAATTAGAAGAATAAAACTAAAAATAATAATAAAATAAGTTAACGTAGAATTTATAATAATAATAAAATCATTAGGATGGAATGTGGATATAGTGGGAAAATGATGAATATTAAGAGTTTCTTTAAAATGATCCTATAGTTTAGGGAAGACTTTTCAAAAAGAACTCAAAAACCAAAGAATGGTAGTTTGGCCATTATGAGTTATTTTACGATCGTTTAGTTAGAATCGGAAAAGGAGATGAATTATACCCAGAATAAAAAAATGATTAAAGTTTATCTAATCAAGAAATTATAGAGAAACAGGAATCTATTTAAGAAGATGAGGTAAATTCACCAAAAATCGAATCACATAGAAGTTTTTAAACAAGTTAAATTAACAAAGAAAATGGTAACTTTAAAAATCGAAAAATTGGTAACCATACTACTTTGACATCTGATAATATTTAAAGCACTACTTTTATAAAAGAACAAAATAAATATTACGTTATTTTATCGAACTGCTTTTTGAAAAAAATTAGGTATACTGATAATATGGCAACAAGTTATAAATTTGGAATAAGATTGTAAAGATAATATGGAAAAATTGAATTATTTATGGAGTCTGCCTAAGATTTCAATAGGTGGTATGAAGAGATTAAAAGATTTTGTATAATGACAAAATTTCATAAAAAATATAAAATTTTAACAAAAATTAAAAATTTGAGCATAGGAAACCAGTAGTATTATAGGGGCTTTAGGTAATAATTTTTTAACTTTAATAAAAATATAATATTAATATAAAATTTGTAATAACCGTAAATTAAGTTTAATTTAATGTAGGTTTTTTGACAATCAGTAAGTAATTATTAGGGTCATAGATAAATTATTTTTTGTTCAGGGATAAATGAAATAAATAATATAGGAAGTGTAAATTTTAAGGAAAATAGATCACCCTTTATTACTGAAATTGATTGAAATATATGAAGATGAAACTCACTTATACATGATTTTAGATTAATTTAATGGAAAAAATTTAAAATAAAAAATGAGCGAGTTTTTTTGCTTTAACGAGCGAAGTGTAGCAGATATAATGTGGAAATTACTTCACAGTTTAAGTCATTTGCATAATAAGAAAGTTATACATAGAGATATTAAAATTGATAATATTTATTTTAAAAACCCCAATAATCAGACTGACATCTGTTTAGTTAATTTTGAAAATTCCATATAATAAGATTTAAAAAAATAATATCTTGGAATAAATTCGTAGAAAATCGGGTCTTCAGGGTATAGAGCACCAGAATTATATAATTAGGCAGTTAATACTTATGATTAAAAAATTGATGTATTTGCATTAGGTTGTGTTTATTACGCGTTGTTATTTGGGAGTCTACCTTTTGAAGGCGCAGATGAGAAGCAAATAGAAAAATAAAATTAAATAGGAAAAATAAGATATGATAAATAGCCTCCATTTTTTAAGTTATCTACATCCAGTTTGGATTTGCTATAAAAAATGTTAGAAAAAAATCCTTAAAAGAGAGGATCAGCCTAACAACTTTTGAATCATAGCTGGTTTATTAATGTAAGAAATAAAAATTACGATAAAAATAAAGGCTTTACACTTGGTTTATCATCTTTGTCAACAATAAAAGAACATAATTCTGAATTTGAAGCAAATACATTTGTTTTTAATTCGAAATTTAATAATAATACTTCTCTGTATGATAATCCATTAAAAGCAGCTGGTTCATTAAGTAGTTAGTAAAATTTAATTTTAATAAATTTATTGTTTATAATATTTTAATTTTTTAATTTAGGTATAATTTATTTTCTGATTTAAATTAATTAAATGAATCAAAGTAAGACCCCTATAGTACTTATCCTGTAGATAATAATGAATTTTAATTTGAAAATTTAAATGACAAAATGGAAAACTTAAATAGTTAATGTATAAAGTTTAAACCTGGTAAAATATTCAAAAATTGAAAAATTAAATTTATAAAACAATTAATTTAATAAGTCAAATAGATTTATATTAAAAAAAGAAATTATAATATTATAAATTATATTAAAATTTTTAACTATATATATATTTATTTATATAATAATATATGATATTTTAAAAAGCTAAATTTTTTATGATTTATAATTCTCTTCATTCTAAATAGTCTTTATCCTTATTTTTTTATTTTTGATTGGAACTTTTCATTTATATATTAGTTTGTTAGGTACTCTAGTTCATGTTAGTTATCATTCTATAAGAACTAGGTATTAATAGCCTCTACGAAGGAAAATTAGAAAAAATTTAAGAGTTTAAATCTCTTTATGAATTAAACCTTTCAGTAAAAATTTCTTGCACCCCAGAAGAAAAATCTTCTATTTCCTAAGCCTAAATATTTTCTACTTCTTCGGAACTTATACTACATTTTTTTTCTTTTTGTTACTGTAATTAATTTTAATTTTAATTTTCTTTTATTTTTTAATTATGATTCAAATTTTTTTATCGAGAAATGGCCATTTTATTCTCCGATTTTTACAATTTCTGTTCCTTTTCTTTATTTTTTTCTTTTCCATTATCTTAGTCTTCTTTTTTTTATTTGTTATCGGATTCATTATAATTTTCACCAATTTTTCTGTTTTCTTGACATTCATTTTCTGAATTTTGCCTGTAAAACTAATTTATTTAAGGTATCTATTTGTCTTTTACCTAAGAAGGAGACTGTTAAGAGCTATAATTTTAAATTTATTTTTTGATTTTTTATTAACTATCGGGCAGAATTGGCCTTTATGAATGCATTGAATCTCTAAAAGTATTTAAATCAGTATTATTTATCTAGTAGGGAAAGCTATCTAGTTCACGTCTTTGACTGCTCTTAAAATGTAAATCACTTTAATATTTAGAACTACTTACACTTAGTTAATGATTTCTATACTACGACGACTCGATTTCAAACTATAGTTCCTTATCTTCTACAGTTTATTTATGAAATTAGCCTAAATTTTGTTAACTTTTTTTAAAAAAATTATCACTATTTGTAGTGTATTTTTTTTGAAAGATATTTTAATTTTCTTATTTTTTTTAAATTTAGGGAACTTGATTGTTGATTTAATCATTATCTAAAAAATTTTGATTTCCAGGATTTTATTATAAACTTGAAGAATATTAAAGGCTTTCATTTGAATTGGTGATAGAAGATGATTGTTGAGAAGTTTTAGGAAATGGAATGTCAAAAATTTTTATAAATTTTTATAAATTATTTGTATAATAATCGGAATTTTTATCATTTTTATATATTTCATCAGCTCTTTTAAGTAATTCATTTAATTTTTAATTTTTTTTTATAGAATATATAAGCTTATTCGCACTTTACCTTTATATTTTTAATTTTTCATTTTATTATTCAGTATATTATGAACATGGTAATATATCTTCATCAAAATTCTAAGAATTTTTCTTTTTTGCTTATTTTTAATATACTTGATCTTTGCTAATGTTTACAATTTATAAAAAAGCTTATTTTTCTAACTAAAATTATTTATCTTTAGGATAAATATTCCTTCTAATAATTTTTTTTAAAATTTCACTTAACTTAAATAGAGAGTAAATTTTTTTTGAAAATTGGTTAAAGATTTTTTCATTTTAAAATTATTTATTCCATTATTTTTTATATTAAAAAATAATAAATCTAAGCATTTTCCACTATATTTTAGCTTTTTTTTCTCTATTTTAAAGATATTTTAACTAATAATGTATAAATTGATATTTTAAAAATATATATTTACCTTTAAAATATTTTTAACAAGTATCTTTTTAATAAAGGAATTGGTATAATTAATAATTAAAGTTTATTTTAGGCAAAAAACTCTTTAAAGGCAGTTATAAGTAGTTTAACGTAAAAATAAAGGTTGCAGATTAGTATTATTATATATGCCATATATTTAAAAAACCCTTCTGCTTTTCCTACATCTAATGCTAGTCCGAGACTGATTGTAATTACCTATATTTAATTTAATCTAAATAAAAATAGATTTTAAATTTATTTACTATTATATAAGAAGAAAGCAGTGAAAGTTCGTTAATTTTTTTTGATTAATAAGGTAAGAAATATTTTACTAGATAGGCATATAAAATTGACAAACAGCTAATAAAAGCGCCTAAATTAGAAAATTTTTTAATAATTTTTATACTTTTTAAATATATTTTACCTTTTATGATTTACTAATCTCCTTGAGCATAATAAATGTTTGCCAATATAACTATAATAATTTTTTCACTCATCCATATAAATTCCCAATAAAATCTGTTCTCTTTTAATTCTATGTAAAAAACTCCTATTGATCTCTATACTTTTATACTTTTATACAATTTATTTGAACGGTACAATTTAATCATAAAATATAAAATAAGTCCAGGTATTAAGACAGTAACCAAAAATATAGTGGAAATAAATATGGGTTGAATTTTATATCTGTAAAATTTATCATCACATTTTAGAAATGTTGAGAAATAAGTATAAGAATCATTTCCGACCTAAAATTTTTATTTTTAATTTACAAATTAATTATAAAAATTAGTACCTGTTGGCAAAAGACAAACTTCAGTGCTGTTTAAAGGGTTCCAGGTTAAAAATTTATGAAAAAACACATAAACACTGAAATAAGGGTTGGTATCAATTATATTTTGGGTATAAATTTAAAACAAGTTAAAACTAATATTATTAAAATTAAAATTCCTAAAATGGTTAAAGAAATGGCAAAACCTAGTAATTGAGAATAAAATATTATCAAATATTAATCTGCTTCTTTTTCATAGGTGAAAAGACACTCTAAAGACTAAGACAAATTTGAAAGTGGATTGCCAAAAAAATTAACACTGTCCAAAATATTTTCTGGAATTTACCCTGCTACTTCGGATCCAAATGTTAAAATTTGATTATGAGTAATAAAAATTTTTATTAAAATTGAAATCTAATTTTCTCTAAAAATATAGTATTCGAATGCAAAGAGTACCTAACAGAAAAATAAAAAAAAAAAATTAAATTTAAAAGTTTTTTAGTATTTTTTATATTATTCTTAATTTTCTACTTTCCGGAGGAGCATTGTATTTAATTTATAGTTTAAAGTAAAAACTGAAGATAAAACTACCAAAGTTAAAATTATAATTTTGACTATTTATTCAGTAACAATCCTATACTTAGTATCACATTTCACACATTTTTTTCCATCCGATGTTACTTATTTAGATAAATCACAATCTTAGCATTTTATTCCTTTATATAGATCAAGACACTCTTTACCTAAACATGAATTTGGATATGCTTCACAATAATAGAAGTCTGTCGAATCAGTATTTTCTCTCCAATACTATAAATAAGAAAATAATATAATTTAATTTTGCATAAAAAATTTATTGATTTACTCCTTTTTAAGGATAAATTTAAATATATCCGCCATCACAAATACCGCTACTTAAACACTCATTACATCCGAATTGTCCTCCATTTTGCAAATATTAATCTTTATAGCATAGCTGAAAATTACTTTAGTTTTCATTAACCAGATATTCATTTAAATAAAAGCCAAAAAAAATAACTTCATCACTTAATACCCCTATATTTTCGATTCCTTTAATTTAAGTATCAATTTATTATTAAAGACTTTTTTCAAATCTTCCTAATAATCTGGCAGCAGGCCCTATATCAGCTAAATTATTTTCGAAAGTGAGATTTTTAAAATTTATCTTAAATTATTAGTTTGGGTGTTGCAAAATCAAAATTACCCCGCCTGAACTTGCCTTACAGTTAGAGAATTGAGAATTTTAAATAAATATGGAAATATTATTATTAAAAACGTCGAGACTGTATTCGAAGTATATACCACCTGCTTAGCTTATTAAATAATTTTAATCCTTCTCATTTAAATCAATATTTATTTTCTATTCTACTGTACTGTTTTTAATTTATACTTTATTTATATTTAATTATTCAACATTTAATAAATATAAACATCCGCCCTTCATATAAGCATATGAATTTTAAAATTTAGTGTTTATTAAATTAAATTTATTAATAATATTTAAATAAATAGCTCCCCCATAAATACTATGTCTATGCTCATCAGTAAGTGTATAGTTTACAACAATATAATTGTTATTAAAAATGCAATTATAAATTTAAAATTCTTATGTTTTTTCTACTAAAATAGCTCCACCCATTTCATAAGCTGTGTTATTAGTTATTAAACTTTCATAAATTAGTATATATTATGTTAGATATGAGTGTATAGCAGATCCATATTATGAATGCTTGTGATTAATAAGTGATGAATTTACGAATTAAAATTCCTAAACATTATTTAAATATAATCCGCTTCCTTATTGATATCCAGTATTTTAATTAAATTTTGTTTGATTTATTAAAAAAATTCCAGAATTTATTTCGTAAATAGCGCCCCCTTACTAAGCGATATTAAACTGAAATTCTCCATCATAAAATATTATAGATTTGTGATTGTCAATTCCATAATATCCTTTTAAATAATTTTAATAAATATATTTTATAATTTTTCTAAAATTTAGTAATTTTAATACCGCCGCCTTATTGATCGATAGCTTAATTATGATTAATTTAAAATTTTTCGAAATATAGTTTAGAGCTATTTAAAGTTTAAATACCACCTCCACTGACAAAAGCTAGATTTTAATTTATTTTCACTTATTTAAAAAATAAATTATCAGAGTAAGAAATCATCAATCCTCCAGCATAATCACCAGTATTATTTTATATAATTAAATTATCATATTATATATTAGTAGAATATGTGACAAAAATACCTCCTCCGATACCGAATTGTAAAAAATTTGAAGATACATTAACATTTTATAATTTTAAGTTTTAAGAATTTTGAATTAAAAATCCACCACTCTCAGACAAGCTCTGATTTTCTACAATTTAAATTTTATTAAGTTAAAAATTTTTTGAATTACTTATAGATATTCCCCCCACTCCTTAGTAGCTCAAATTGTTAATTATTTTCAAATATTATATATCCAAGTCGGAAACTCTGTAAAATAAAATTCCCCCATTCGAAGTTACTGCAGTATTATCTTATATGACCAAACCATTTATAATTATATTAGATACTTGTTAAAATTCTGCACCTCCAGTTTATTTATATGAGTCGTTATTTTTTATAGCTATGTTTTTCAAAAATATTAAATAAGAATTTATTAAAAATAGCCCTGGTGCCTACTCGGCTTAATTTCCTTCAATAATCAAATTTTCTAACTTTATATTAGAACTTTATTATATATATAAACCACTACATATATCATAAAGATTAGTATTTTATAGAATTTACAGGTCAAAAATACTTATGTCTTCTCCATCACTTATGAAAATAATTGGAGAGTAGTTAGATATGAAATTATAAAACTATGAACTATAAATTTATATGCCTTAAGAAGAGATTATCTAAATGGCGGGATTATAATTATTGATATGATCTAGCCCATGAATTTCGAAAATTTTAATATTCTAACTTTCACTGATATAAATTATGCCTGTATTTAAAAATAAATAATTAAATTTTATTTTAATTACAATTTTTATATTTAATTATTAACAAATTATTGATTAATTTATTGATTTACTATTTTATATATTGTTGGTAACAGTTATATTTTAAATATCTAATTAAGAAGATTAATATATTTTAATAAAAGATTGATATTAATTAGCTCTTTCTGATTCAGAATTTACAAAGTAAATATTTTTTATAAAACAATCGTTGCATTCGTTTGCCCCTTATATAGATATACCTGGTCCACTATCACCTTTATTATTATCAATTATGAAGTCTTAAATTTATACGCAAGGCCGCTATTAAAGATGTAATTACTTATATTATATCATTATATTTGTCCCTTTTAAAACAGTTTTAGACAAACCATATATATATTCTTAAAAAAATGTTATATTTTTCATTTATAAATTATAGCCTTAAACAATTTAAATTCCAGATGCAAATTGATTGATTTAATTTTGGGTAAAATATAAATTTTAAAGATTGTAAATATTGGAAACTATTGAGGATTCTATGTATAATGGAGCATAATTTCCTTAATTTTCTAAAAATATATTTTTTAAATAATTTATATTTTTTGAAATTTTTTTTACCTTTGAAAATAGAAAAATTAATATCAATATCAAGAATATTAATAAGCTGCATACAAGATCCTTTTATAAATGTTATAGTTATTTAATATTTTTAAAATTAAACATAAAATATAATTAATGATACCTTAGGAAGCAACATTAGATTTACAGTATAAATTGTTTATTGTAGTATTTTTATTATTAAAATATAAGCCCCCTCCCATTTCATATGCTGAATTATTATAAATGTTTACTTAATCTAAATATGTTTTTTCATTTTAGCTTAAGTATATTCCTCCGCCTATATTCCCATAGTTATTTTATATTTTTGTATCAAACATTTAAATTTCCGAGGAATCATCTGAGAATAAACCTCCACCTTTTTCAATTGTTATATTTATTTATATCAATAAATTTATAAATTATTGTACCTGATTAAGAAGCTATATTATAAATCATTTAATCTCTTTCCGAAAGAAATATTCCACCGATTATATAATATCCGCAACCAAAATTACATAAGTTATCACTAATAAAATTAGATATTGAATTAATCCATGAGTTATATCCGTTTAGAAGGATATAAATTCCACCTTATAAGAAAAATATTGAAAATTTTTTTTTATTTTTAGGAGATCAAATAATTATTGTTTTTATATGAAATTTATGTACCTTTTATTGATATATTATTTTAGATAATAGATTAACTAATATTAATTTCTATTTAGTCTACAGAAACTTGTATATATAAGAAAGCCCCTAAAATTTTATTTATTTAATTTTTTTTAGAGTGCTTATATATTTTAATTTTTACCATTTTAAGTTACATAGTTTTTAGTTGCATTACATTTATCTATTAATAACTAAGATTTTAGCGAATCTATATAAATACTTCCGCCTAAATATAGAAAAAAAATGAATATATATATATTAAAATTTATCCTCAATATTTATATCATTCATATAAATTATATTTTAATTTACCATATGTCGCTTAATTTTCTAAATAGGTATCATTATAAAAATTCAAAGAACCTGTTGAAACACCTATATAATAAACAGCCCCATTTTATTTAGAAATTATATTTTGAAATATATTATTTTTGCTTATGAGATTTTTAATAGTTTTGACATATAAAAATAATCCTTTTTAATTTGTTTAATAATTAGCGACATAATTATTATCGATAGTTATATTTGAACCTATAAAAACAAATAACTAATATACAACACCTCCTAAAAAATTTGAATCTACAATATTCAGCTAATTAGATTATACTTAAAACATTGGAACTGAATTAATTTTTTAATATTTTAATTAAATTTTAATTTTATAAAAGTATATAAAAAATTTATATTTTACTTGCTTCATATATGTTATTTTCAAATGAAGTGAAATTTTGTATAAAAACTTATTAAGTAACAAAATAAAATTATGCTTATATTTCTCCTAAGTCTTTATATCCATCTTCATCTGGATCAATAACTTATTCGTATAAATAGTTTTATTTAAATACTATGTTAATAAAATCTATTTTCAGCGAAGTTGTTATGTCAAAAACATCTATGTAAATTTAAACAAAATAAATTTTTTAAATAAAAATTTTGTAAATTTATGGTATGTAAGATTACATTTATAAACAGAATTATATTCGACTAATACATTTTAAAACTATATATATTAAGCATAATTAAGTTTGACTAACTATCCTCCTGGTAACTCATTATTACTGAATACTGAATTATATATTGTAATATTATTTACTTATTCTAGATCATTTAAACAAATTCCTAACATCCCTGAAGATTGGGTGCAATTTAATTAGCTTAAAAACAATTCTGTTATTAAACCTACATTTAACCCACTACCTAAACCCTATGAAATTGAATTTATTATTAGTACTTTTTAAATTTACACAAAATTAACATTATTAATGTATAGAGATCCGTAAGCATTCCCAACACTTTGGTCAAAAGTTATATTTTCCATAAATAATTTTTCTATATTTAAAGCATAAAGCCCACCAACTATTATAATTAATATTATTTAGAAAATAAATAAATCAATATGATTATTTAGATATTATTATTGTTTACCTAAATTATTTTAAGTATTGGAATTAAAACTACAATTCATAATTTAATAATAAGAATATTCAAATTAACTTTCAATCCAAAAATTATAAACAGATTTACTATTATTTTAAAAATAACCATTAGATAACTAAACAAATTCTCCATCTAGCATGGTTATAGCTATAATAAAATTAAAAAATATTAAAAATTAATAGAAGTTTTGGTAATAATTTTTAAACCTTATGTATTAGAACTGTCAAATATATATAATTCATTTATTTCTATAGTTTCCATATTTTAAGTCTAAACCAAAAAATCTATACTGCTACAATTAAATAAACTAATATCATACATATATAAGTAAATTCCATTTTAAATATTGAATAAAAATTAATTTTGCCCTCTAACATTGTTTAAAATGGCATTTTAAATGTATACAAAATTAACATTTTTAATATTAATATATGATAATTAATTTTAGGCTTAAATTTAAAATTTAGTTATATTAATTTATTCTAGTCCTATAAATTCCATTATAACATCAGAAAAAAGTAAAGCCTCACTGCCAATATAAAATTCAAAATTGTCTTTATTTAAATAAAATATTTTATTAGAATTTGCAAATAATAAATTTTAATTAATTTACCAGTTACGATAGTTGTAATATTTAATTATAGAATATATTAATCACATTAATTTGTTATATTTAAATTTTTTATTTAGCATGAATTTTATTAATCAAACTCTTACAAAAAATACAAATTTATCAAGTTTTATTAAGTGTTAGAACAATCTTATTGATAATGTTTTTAATAAGTGGTTAAAACGGCTTTTTATAAAAAAATAATTATAAAGATTAAATATAAGGTAATAATTTTATTATTTATATTTACAATCATAAAATTCTATTTGTTATAATGACTATATTTCTTAAGGTAAATCTTTAAGAGATTAAATATTAGCGCTGCAGCTTATAAATATATTTTAAGCTAAGTTATTAAATGTATTTAATTATCTTTTATTTTATTTTTTATTAATTTCTCTATTTTAATACAACTTTCCTTACTAATAGACGTTACCTATTTATTATTAATTTTCATCTTAAAATTCACTAAATTTCAAGCATTATATATCATAGACTTAATTATAAGATTTTTCCAATAAGTACTTTTAACAATTTAAATTATCCATTTTTTTAGTTAATAGACTAAATTCGCTTAAATCTTAAACGTATTTTCTAAGATCCAAGCGATTATTTAATTATATTAATTAAGTTTTGTTAGGTTTTATTTATTGACTTTTAATTAATATCAGATTTATTGTTAATATGAAAATTATTATAATCCAGCTTAGCATTTTTTTTTTTTAATTTTTTTTTTTTTTTTTTATTTTTTTTTTATTAATGTAATTATGTTATTTTTTTTCAAGTAAAAATTGTAAATTTTATTAAAATTTTTGGCTAACACTTTATATTTCAGAACAGTAGAATAATACAAGTATAATTTAAAATATAAAACTTTATTAACAAATTATAATTATTTACAATTAATAAACATATTTTAATGATTTAAGTATTTATTTATAAAGTATAAAATATTAAATTATTTAAAAAAGTAGTTTTAAATTGGCCTAAATAATATCATTATTCTTATTATTTGTATGGATTTTTATATATTTCTTTATTTTGTTAACCCTTCAAAAATGTACTGCGTTTAACTTCCTAATATCCACCTAATCTTCTAGGTAAAATTGATTTAGATTTTTTGAATTATTTCATATTTGAACTTATCTATAAATTTTATGATGATTCAGGCAATTAAAAATCTTTTGACGTATTCATATTAATTATTTTAACATCTTACGCTGATCCCTCATTAAAAAAATTTAATTAAGAATTGATTTTCAAATTACTTTAGCTATTAATACTTCTTTGACTCTACTTTGAGGACATCATAACTTATTCTTGTTATCTATCTGTTTTTATTTGTTCATCTGTAGATTTGCTATTCTAATTTTAAATCAGTAAACTATTCTAAGGCTATTACTAAATGAAGTTCGCTGTTTATCTTTAAGATGATAGTTAATCATTGGAATATTTTCTAAATTTAGATAAACTTTTTCTAATTAAATTTTAAGTTTTAGATGCTTATAAACTTTAAATATCATTATCTTAACTTATTAGTTATTAAAACTCATATAACTATTTTTATGAATTTGACTCTAAATAGTTTAAGCTACCCATAGAATGTGATTCTTTAAAATTTATTTAGTTAAATGTATCAGGTTTTTCTGATTTACTTCTAGATGATTGTACCTCTAAAAATATATCAATTTAATTTTTTTTATTATTTAAATTTTCACCTATATTGATAGTGTAAGTACTATCTCTTGATTGATTTTTTTATCTAATTATTGATATATTTTCTTCTTCTTCTATATCATTTAATGAATTAAACTCTTCATTTTTATAATTATTTATAGAACTATTTTTTTCTTAATTGCAAGACTCTATTAATTACATAAATTCATCATACTTGTTTTAGATCACTTTCTTAGAATGTTTTACTTAAGAATTACTGGTTTCAATGTTTTAATCTTATTAATATAAACTAATATAATCTATTATTTCTTTTTTCTGTTACAGTTTCATCAAATCAAATAAATTTTATTATTGTAATTATTGTTTTTATTATAATTAATGTTATATTTTTTTTTAGTACTAGTTAAAATCTTTCAAATTATAATGTTTAAATTGTTTCTTTCCTTGGTCTTTCTATTTTTATTTTTAATTAATTTTTTATTTTTTATAAGTTTGGTAATCATCATCATTTGATTAAGTTATTTTATAGAAAGCTTTTTATAAAAACATAATTCTTTTATCTTTGCTCAAAGATTAGTCAATTTTATATTAATTTATAAAATTTATAATTTTTAACAAGCCTATTACTCTTTTTGAAAAATATTAAAATTATGTGTCTTCATTTAAAATAGAAACTCCGCCATTTCTATAAGATATAATAATAGATCTTATATACTTCCATTTTTGTCGTGCTAAATTTTCTCTTATAAACAAATAAATAAATAAATAAATAAATAAATAAATAACATAACATAACATAACATAACATAACTTAACTTAACTTAACAAATAATTAAAAAATAAATTAAATATATAAACCAATAAAAATATATATTTTTACTCTAAAAATGTTTAAATAATGAATAATTTAATATATTTACCTTAAAATAATTTTATTTATTTTTCTCTATAGACGTTTTATTTTGATTATCTTCAATTTATTTTTAAAAATATGGAAAATTTCCAGTAGTGCAACTTAAAATAATTTCTGATAAAAATATAAATTAACTATTCCAATCAAAAAATATGAAATATACAGATAAATTTTCTAATTTTATTATAAGTTAAAAGTTAAGCCCACACTAAGAGTAACACCTTAAATAAATGAGGAATTAACAGCCAGATTATTTATTACATAGGACTTATAAGGTTTAATTTATTTTACTAAATATCCATAAAATATTATTAAAACTGTGATTGTACAACCTTAAAGAAAAATAACGATATGATTTTTGATTTATATAAAATACAATATAACAAATTTTTAACATTATATAAAAATAATAATATACATTTTTATTTAATTACTTTTTATAATTGATTTGGATTTATCCTATAAAAAAATACTTGATACAAAAACTATAATAATTTTTAATCCCATCCAAACAAATTCCCAGTAATAATACTTTTATTTCAATTCTGTATAAAATATTCCATATGCTCTTTAAACGGAAATATTATTGTAAAGCATGTTATTATATTTATATTTCCTTAATTTAAAATAGATGAAACTCGGAATAATAAAGGAAAATAAAATAACAATACTAGCGAATATAGGTCTTAAGAAATTTGAAAAATATTTTGTTTCACAGTATAAAGATGAGGAAAATAAAGGGTAGTAATGATCTCCTACCTTTTTAATATAATGAGATTTAAATATTCCAGTGCTATAATTAATATTTATTTTATATTGTTATTCAGTAAATATACTTTACCTTTTTGCATAAAGTATATTAAAGTCCCATTATTATAATACCTGGCTAAAAGCAAATAAAAGTGCATGTTAAAATTGTTACTATTAAAGAATTGAGTTGGACCCTTGGAAACTTTCTTTAATAATACAGAAGAAAAACCAAAATATAAATTATAAGTATTATTAATATGGAAAATGCTAAACCCAATAATTATCCTTTTAATACGTTTTAATACTGATCTTATTTATTTTTGTACTAAAACAAACATTATAAATGATAAGATAATGAAGATAAAGGGTTACTAAAATAATCTAAGATACTTAATAGACTTTATGGTATTTATTCAAATAGATCAGATCCAAATTTTATTATCTAATTATGGGTTATAAATAATTTAATTAAAATGTGTAACTAGCTTTCTTCCAAAATAAAGTAATTTAATGCAAATAAAACCTAATTTTATTTATTTTTTATAAAAAAATTTAATTTTTAATTAATTAATTAATTAATTAATTAACTTAGAATAAATTATTTTTACTTTTCTAATTAAAATTGATTAAGTTTTATAATAAATAGAAACTACAGACGCACTTATTAAAATCACCTCAAATATAACTTTAATAAACTAATAAACTAATATTACACTGTTTTTCTCACATTTTACGCATTAATTTGAATATGTCATGCAAGCATCTTTAGATAAATCACATTCTGCACATTTTACACCTGTATATAAATTTTTACACTTATAACCTAAACAATTTTCGGGATTAGAATCGCAATAAATAAAGTTTAATGAATTATCATTTTCTCTCCAATACTTTTTAAATTTTTTTATATATACATATTTATAATTATTTATAAATTAACAAAATTTACATATTCTTATGGATAAATCCCTATATAACCTCCACCACAAACTCCATTTTCTGGGCAAGTTTGACAATTTATTTTTCCTCCATTTTATAAAAATTATCCTTAGTTACACAAATAAAATTCTGAATTATTGATAGATTGTAACTTTTCATTTTTGTAGTAATTAAAAAACACTTGTGTATCATCTAAAACACCCTAATTAGAATTACCACTAGTTCCATTTATTATAGATAGTTATTATTGAGCATCAAATTTGCCAAGAAGTCTTATCATAGGACCGATATCAGCTTTGTTTTTTTCAAAAATTAATCTATCTAAATTTATTTTTAATTTCTCAGAGTTTTTTTTAATAAAAATTCCAGCCCCTGAGCTAGCTAAACTTTTAGAAAAATAAGAATTTGTTATATTTATTTAATATTGTTCTTTATTATTTGAACCAGAACAAATATATATACAACCTCCCTGACTTAGTAAATAGTTAGCAGTTTTTTAATATAAATCCATTTCTATTTATTATTCAACTTAACATTCTTCAAAATTTGATTGGCCAATATTAATTAATTATATATTTTTTCCATATATTGATCCTCCTTTCATATAAGAATATGAATTAGAAAATTAGGAATTCTTTATTTCAAAATATTGTCCTAATTCTACTAAAATTGCACCTCCATATGAACTATGTATATAATTTTGATCATTTTAGTATTTTGTCATTTTTATTTTATTTGATATAAATTCACTCTCTTATACAATAAAATTGGTAAAATTTTATACATAAATACATCCACCGCTATGTTCAGCTGAATTTTCTTTTAATAATGTTTATATTAGGCTAATGAATTATGTATTTTGTACATAAACTGCTCCTCCAAACTCTGTTTTTTCATTTTTATAGAATTCACTTTTATTACTAATTAAATTCTAAGAGTTAATTACATATATCCCAGCCCCGAACTTATAAGCTTAATTTTAACTTATAAAAGAATTTATTACTTATAGTAATTCTATATATTAACAATAAATACCACCACCAAAGTAATATGCTTTATTTTATTAAATGAAACTACCTTCAATTAAAATAGAACCCACGGCTTTTCCTGAGTAGATGGCTTAAATAATATAATAATTATTAGTATAAATAATGTTAATATTTTATTAAATCGGTAGAAATTTGGAATATTTAATTGATTATTTTAATTTAATTATATACTATTTTAATTTATATGGATCATATAAATAATGAGTAAATCGATCCAAATTTACACAGATGTAATACTAAATATTTTTTAAAATGTTACCTCCTCCATTTTACTCGAGTGCAGAATTATTTAACATATATGTGTTATAAATATACAAGGATGATACTTCAACCATATATAGTCCTCCTCCAGAATAAAAAGCCTAGTTGTGATTAATATTTGCTTTTTAATAGTAAATTGCATCTGAAAATGTTATATAACTACCTGCACCATATTTAGCCCTATTATTTAATATGTCAATTTTATTAAAAGTAATATTTTAAGACTGTGAAATTTGAATTCCTCCAGCCATGTTATATAAAACAAGATTATTTGAAATTTATGTATCTGTTAATAAAAAATTAAACGAGCTTAGTATTTTGATTCCACCTACTTCATATTAGCCTATATTATTTATAACATTTAAATTAAATACATCAATTTGGGTGCATTCTTTGAAATAAATACCTCCAATATACTAATCGGCTGTATTATTTTTTAATGTTAAATTGTTAATTTTTAAGTATTATTATTATCCCAAATAAAGACCTCCGACATCTAATAAGGCATAGTTATCGCTCAAAACAGAATCTGAAATAGAACAATTTATTCCATAGGCCATGTAAAGGCCAGCTACATTTCTTTTTGACTGATTTTATTATATTCTCAAATTGCTAATTTATACTCTATTTGAGTAAATTATATATAAAGATGTATGACTATCAGCTAAACAATTTTATATTGAAACATTATCAATTTCTATATCGTTTATTTCTTATATAAATAATCCTGCATACATATCATTAATATTAATTGAACTTAAAATAGTAAGGTTTTTAAATGTTGAATTTGAACCTTTGTATATACTTATTGCTGGACTGTATTCTGATGTTATATTTTAAATATGCACATTATTTAGATATAAGTAAGAAATTTGGTCTGCAAGTAAAACTGAATTTGCAAAGTTTTTATAATTATAGGCCTCTATATAGTTTATTATAACAGAGTAACTCTAGCTAATCTCAATGATAGCTAATATAAAAATTATTTTATTATAAAAAAATGTAATGAAAACGTTATAAATTAAATAAATTTTAATTATTTTAAACTATATGTGAAAATAAAATATTAATAATAATTTAGTAAATAAAAATTTATAATATTTATATTAATATTTTAGACTTTTTTATAACTTTTTTCATAATTTTTACTTCCTTATTAGATATTATAAAATTGGAGATTTTCAATCATAAAATTTTTGGATTCTTAAATATTTATTAGTGAAGTATAGGTGTTTTGTATTTAATAAATATCTTTAAAATAAACGTTTGAAATATAATGCATATCATTTCCATCAACTCCAATCAAACTTATACCAGTAGATGTTTTTCCAGTATTATTTTAAAAATAAATATTACTTATATTCATAAAATTATTTGTTTCCAAAATTTTTATAATTTAAAAAATTACAATTGATTATCCAATTATTTAAGATTAAGATCCTTGCCCATTATTAGTATTATTCTAAAAGGAAATATTATTCATTATTAAGTGATTAGAATTGGTTAAATAGAAGCCTATTGCAGCCTCATCTATTGAAACTTTTTCAAATATTAGATCTTAAAACTCATAATATATATTATTTGTAGAAATTTAGCTATAAACTGTACCAATTTCAACTCTACTTTCTTAAAAAAAATTAAATTTATTTTTAAATATATCAATATCAAAGTTATAAATTTATATACATTACCTGAAAATGTAGAGTTTAAAATAGTGAAAATTTAAGCTTACAATAAGTAAATGGCTGAACCTATTATAATTAGGATTATATTTTATTATATTTTTATATTTAAATTGCAATAATTATTTACCATGTTTCGCATCAATTTTTTTGAAGTGTGTTTAACTTATATTTAGGTATCCTGTATCTTAATATATAGCCCCATATTCAGATTTTATACCTGTAAAATTAGAGTTTTATAAAACAGTTTATGTACCCTAATATATGTAAATAGAGCCACCTTGATTTGCACTGCTGTTATTTTTAAATTGAGTATTGTTTAAACTTACCAAATTGCCTTTACTTAAATAAATGGATCCCCCTTTATTTTTAAAATAATATAATGACCTTTAAATATTAAAATTATAAATAAATGAGCTTTTACCACTTTACGCCGATAAATTTAAGAATTAATTATAATCTGAAAAAAAATAATTGAAATTTGAAACATATATAGCTCCACCATCAAAAGCAGTGCAGTTTTAAAATATATTATTAGTCAGATATAGCATGGAATTTTTTACTTATTAGCTATAGTTAATATAAATTGCTCCACCTATTAATATAAATGTATTTATTTTTTAAATAAAAATTAAAATAAATTTTAAGCAAATTTCGAATACCTTAATGATCAATATTATTATAGAATTTGTTATTTTCAATATTTATAATGGTATTATTATTTGAATTTTCGATTTAAATAGATTTGCCTAAAAATATCAAAATAATAATTTTTATTTATATAAAGTAAATTTAATTAGTGTACCTGTTTAATTATTTTATAATATCATATTAAAGATCTAGTTAATAATTTGTATATTTCTTACATTATCAAAAATAAAAATGGCTCCTATTAATAAATTTATATAAATTAATTATAAATACATCTATAATATTAATTTTCTATACCATTATTCAAATTTATCTAGTTGAATGTATTATTATATAGATACTACGACTAACTTCCGCCAAAAATAAACATGAAATAATCATAAAAATAAACACCCTAAAAATAGCAATCTGTTATATTCCCTACTGATACTCCATTTTAATATATACCTGATATAAATAAATATTATTAACTTTTTTTATTTTTAAAATATTATAAAAAACTTTTTAATTTAAATTTACCAAATTAACCATAAACATTTTAAAATGTACTGTGTCCCAAATAAAATTAAAGTGATTTTACATATATTAGAAAGTATTTATTTAGCCCAATATTTAAGTTGGTGAATGTTGAGTTTTAAATATTTAAAGTATCACAGTTTGTTGAAAAAACGTTTCCTATTATATGATATACAATTATATGCGTTATGATTAAATTATTACGTTAAATATTTAAATATTTAAATGAATTATTTTACCTATGAAATTGTCAACATGTAGTTAATTTACTACGACTTATATTCCATCAGTAAAAGAAAGCATACCTATAGATGTGTTTTTTCATATTAATATTAATTTAAGTTGAAATTTTTTAAATATACGTTAAATAAAATTAAATTCTAAAAACCCTATATTTATTTGATTACCATTTTCTGATATATTTTATGTGGTTGAATTAAAAAGACTAATATTGTTTAAAAAAATTTGCCCTCCTTCATTGAAAAAGCATTCTTTTTTAAATAAATTAAATGTTTTTATCTTTTAATCTATATTATTTTTTTATATTCATTTAGTATAATTTTATTTAAAAATATATTACATTCGGAACAATTAACATTCTCTATTTAGAAATTATTAACTTCAAAGTGATTTGATCTCAAATAAATTCCTACAAAAATTACATCTGATGTAACATTTTTAAATAGGGTATTATCCATCTTAATATAAGGAATAACGCTTGAAGAACTTAGGCAACTAAATCTAGGCATTGTTTAATTTACGCATTTAAAGTCATTTGAATAAAATGAATTGACGTTATTCATAAAAACAAGATTAGCTATTAGTCAATAATATTAAATTATTTTTAGTACTAATGGAAAATAATATTTTATTAGTTTTAAATTACCTCCTACGCCTACATAATTATATCTTACAGTTGTATTTTAAAGACTCAACTAATTTATCCCAACGAAAAAGATACCACAATAAATATTAGCACTATTATTTTAAATCATCAAATTTTTAATATTTAGAACATCAATATTTTAGAAATTTCCGCAGGGTACTGTTAAAGTGATATTTAAAAGAAGAGTGAATTAAATTTTACTTATTTTTTAAGAATAATTAAAATAAAACTGTTTAAAAAATTACTCCTTAAAAATTAGGTATTTTATGAACATAGGTAATTTTAAAAATAAGCCTCTCCATCACTCAATGTATTTGCAAAATTTACAAAATTTGCACAACCTACAATTTAACATTTATTGCCTTCTAAATTTAAAATATCTGAATACAAATGCAAAAAATCTTGTATTAACAAAATAGGTCCTGATATTAAAAAAATAAAAATTTAGCAAATACTAAGTTATGTATTAATATTTTACCTAGTGCTTATAAGATATTATTTTATAAATAAATATTGTCGATAGAAACAAAGTTTGTATTTATAATATTAATTGCATATTTATTTGCGCTAGAAATGCAATTCGAATATGTCAAATTATTTATTTAGACGCTCGAAAAATTAATTATATTTATTAATTGTTCATTATGAGTTATATTAAAAAATTTAATATTTTCAAGATATAGTATGATAGAATTTGATAAATTAAATTAACTTTGAATCTAAATAGACCTATTTTATATTTCTAAGTTTTCAATATCAATTATATTAACATTACTTATATTTAAAGTTAATTCCTCAATTTTAAAATATTGTTAATTTATATCATAATTCATGCCATCTTTTTAAAATAAAAATGAAAGTTAAATAAATTATTATGCAAATTATTTATAATTCTACCTGTGTTTAATGGAAATAAATATATGTTAGGAGAATAATTTAAACAATGGTTTTATATTTATATGTTGGTTTCTTAGCAATATTAGGTTTAGTCAGATTAAATAACGAAATATAAGAATATTTAATCATTTATAGTATTATTGCAATTATCATTAAATATCAAATCAATTTTATTACTTGTTTCTAATAAAATATAATATAATATTATAAAATGAAAATAAAATAAATTTTTTAAAATTAGTTTATAAACTGTATTGTTTTACTTTATAAAAATGTGGTATATTGTAGGTCTTAGATATCTTAAGGCAAATCTTAGATACTAGAAAATAAGTTATTACATGATATAAAGTAATTTTTTGCGCTAAAATCTAAAATATTTTCTAAATTTCTATAAAAAATATGTGGTCTTTCATATTAGTCCTAGCTATATTATAGTGTTTAATCAATTCTATTTTAATAATAGTTAACATTTTTTAATTGTTATGCATTTGTTTAGCAATCTAGAACTAATTATTGATTTTCATTTTGTAAAACTTAAAATTATTTGCAATTATACAATTATTATTTTTAATAGTCGATTTTATTTTATTAAAAAAAATGAATTAAAACTGAGTCACTAAGCTGGTTGTTTTCTATTAAATTATTTAGTTGATATGTTAATGGTTTTTCAATTTATTACTATATACATTATTAAATGCATAAATATATTATAAATATATAGGATAATAATTTTTAATGGATCATTTTATTTGATTTTTATTTTTTATTTTTTATTTTTATTTTTTATTAAGTTATTTAATAAATTTAGAAATACATTTTTATTATCTAAACATTATCCTATAGTTCTATAAATAAATGCTCAAAAAGAATGATTTTTTATTTATTTCACGAAATTATAATTATTTACATTTATAGTTTATTCAAGCAAAAAATGTGAGAAATATATATAAAAAGTTAAAATGAAAATTCATTTAATTATATTAAATTTTCATATTATAATAAAATATGAATATTATTACAATATTCTTTTCAATAATAAAAAAAACAATTCCAAAATTCTGAATGGAATTAAAGCATTCTTTATATTATTCAAATTTGATTTTGTAATAATTTCCACTAGTAATAAGAATCAAGTTTCATAAAAGTCATATAAATATATTATTATATTTATACATAATAAATTAAAATCCAAAAAGGTATACTTTAAATTATAAACTAATTAAAATAATTTTATAAATAATCAAATAATCAAATTTTCAACTTTTTGTTTCAATTTTATAAAGCTATACTTTCTCTTTCAGGTCCAGTCCCTACCCATGAAACAGGAACACCAGATAATTCTTCAACTTTTTTTATATAATTTTTAGCTTCTTATGGGAGGTCATCGAAGTTACTTATTCCTGAAATATCTTTTTTCCATCTTAAATTTAAAAAATATATAATAAATTATTTAAAAAAAAATGCAGAAAAATCTTTGTTTATTTTTTGAATTAATTTTTTTTACCCAGGGACTGTAACATATTCAACTTCAACATTAGCATATTCTTCAATTGTAGAGGGCATGAAGTCGATAACTTTTCCATTTAATTTATAATTGGCTCCAATTTTAATTTCTTCAAATTCTGATAATATGTCTAATTTGGTCAAATTAATAGAAGAATAGTTATTCAACATTTATCCGTATTTTAAAACTGGAATATCTAACCATCCACATCTTCTTTTTCTTCCAGTAGTTACCCCGTATTCTCTACCAACTGTTTACATAATTTCTCCAGCTTCATCTATTCAAAATTAATAATATTAATTAAAAACTAAACTTATATTAACTTTTAAAATTTGTATAAAATAATTAAATATATATAAATTTTTTAATGAATAACTTTTTAATTATAATAAATATAATTTATATATACTTAACTACTCGGTAGGGAAGGCTCCCTCTCCCACTCTAGTAGTGTAAGCTTTAACGATTCCGATAGTGGTTTCGATAGCTGAAGGAGGAACGGACATACCAGTAATAACTCCTCCGATAGAAGTGTTAGAGGAAGTGACATAAGGGTAAGTTCCGTAGTCTATATCTAACATTAAAGCGTTTGCACCTTCAGCTAAAATTCTTTTTCCACTTAAAATAGCTTTGCTTAAAACGGGCACGGGGTCAATTATCATGTTTTAGGACAAAATTTCGTCTCTGTAGTGTTTTAATTCTCTTAGTTCTTATTCTGGGTTGGTTTCCAGCTTTTGGTATTCATTTATGGTGTTGTAAAGGTAAGTGTATTTTTTTTAGAAACTAAAATAATATTTATTGTTTTTTCGAATATATTAATTTAGTTATTTAATTATGTTTTTATTACTTTTCCCAGTTTTTCAAATCTCCGATTCTCAGTCCAATTCTGTTTTTTTTAGCAGCATAAGCTGGTCCAATACCTTTTCTGGTTGTTCCAATAGTTTATTCTTTAAAAAGAAAAAATATTTATATGGAGTAAAAAATTAAAAAACATCATAAAATTAGTTATTTATTACTAGTGGGATCATTTTCACTTTTACCATCTAACTCTAAAGAAATATTAGTTACTATATGAGCTCTATCAGAAATTAATAATCTACCAGAATAATCAATATTTTCTAATTATTTTAATTCCTCAAACAAAGAGGGAATATTAATAACTGTTCCATTACCCAAAATGTTCTTAGTTTGAGAGTACAACATTCTAAAATAATAAAAAGTATATAATTTTGAGATTCATAAATTATGGAAGTTCTTTAAAATTAATACCCTGAGGGAAGTAAATGAAAAGCGTATTTTTTTCCTCCTGCCACAATTGTGTGACCTAAAAAATTAAATTGAATTAAAAATTATTTATATATAATTTGATAAAATTTTAAAATTACCTGCATTATTTCCTCCGTTAAATCTACAACAATAATCATATTTATCGGCTAATATATCGACCAATTTTCCTTTTCCTTCATCTCCCCATTAAGCTCCTAAAAAAATAAAAAAATTACTAAATATTCTTGCTATTTAAAAGAAATTAAGTACCTAAAATAACACAAAATTTGGATTGTAATCCATTCAAACATTTTTTTTATAGCTAACTCATTGTATTAATGATTTATTATTTTGTTTTATATAAAAAAATTTATTTTTAATATCTACAATTATAATATTAATTATAATAATTTTGTGAAAAGTATTTAAAGTTAATCTCAATATATACACTAATAAATTTTGAGGAAATTTATATACTATTAATCAACAAAATCAAATATTTATAAACTTGTTATTTGTTAATATTATCAATGAATTTTTTGACTTATTATACTCATTTACTATACCTATTATTAAATTACTAAATACAACAAAAATGGGAAATATCATAAAATCTAAAACAAAAATTTTTTTTCAAAAATTTTTTAATTTCTTATAATTTTTGTTTTCTAGTATTTTGAACTAAATAAAACGGTTTTTAAGTTTTAAAAGTATGATTAATTAATAATTATTTTTAATTTGATGTGCTATATATAATAGATTATAAAATATGGTATTAATATCAAATAAAGTAATACAATTATGTTTATAAAATTAAATGTTAAAGTATTAAAAAAAATATTAGATTAATAAGTATTGTTCCATTTATACTACATTATGTAAGTTGAAAATTTTTTAAAAATAACATAAGTCTAATATACTTTAAATTCTTTAAATAAAATTATAATTAAAATAATTATAATTAATTTATAAAATTAAATTTTATAGATTAGTAATTTTTTGATAAATTGATTTTAAATTAATAAATATAATTTAATAACTTTAAAGTATATTCATTAATTTTTAGTTCATTTTTATTCTTCAATGGCTTTTTTTATTTATTATTCTTTTTATTCTGGTTTCATAGCAGGGAATAATAATACTTCTTAAATATTGATGTTGTTAGTTAACAACATGACTAATCTATCGATTCCGAGTCCCCATCCAGCAGTGGGAGGTAAACCATGTTCTAAAGCTTTACAATATCCTTCATCATATCCCATGGCTTCAACTATAAAAAATAAAATTAACGATAAATAACAATTAAAATAGTATTAATTATTTTTTTTTTTATATATATATAAGATATTATTATTTAATATTAAAAAAGTATGTATTTCAGTTTTTTTACCATCTCCTAATTTTTTGGCTTCGATTTATTCAATGAAGATTTCTCTTTATTTGAAGGGGTCATTTAATTCGGTGAAAGCGTTACATAATTCGTAGTAATTAACGAATAATTCAAATCTTTCGGTAAGTCCTTATTTAGTTCTGTGGTATTTAGCTAAAGGAGACATAATTTAAGGATGTTCGCAAATGAAAGTAGGGTTTTTACATTCAACTTCGATAAATTCTCCGACCTATAGAAAATAGAAAAATTTATTAGTTAATTAGTTTTTAATTTAGTTAAAATTTAATATAACAGGATTTTATTTTATTTTATTTTATTTTATTTAATTTTATTTTATTTAATTTTATTTAATTTAATATATTAATTTACTAATTTGTCGATCAATCTGGAGGAGGTTTTGGGAGCAGAACATTAGATTTTGTGTACATAACAAGCGTCATCGAAACATTTATTTGCTTCATCGGATTCTAATTCGACGGGGATTTTGAAATGAGTATTGTATTTTTCTTTTAAATCATTATAGAAGTTAGTATAAACTTCGGATGATAAGAATTATTCGAATTTTTTAAGGAATTTTTATTGGTCTTTTTCGGTCAATTCATTTTCAGGGAGTTTGGGGAATCCTTCACACAAATCGACTTTTAAAACTTTGCACAATCTTTCAACGAAAGGAAGAGTTTTGAAAGCGGCTTTGTCTTCAGGGAAAGCTTAATATAATTTTTCTTATAAGTATTCCATCATGTTAATTCTTCTGAAAGGAGGAGTGAAATCGATTTCAATAGTTCTAGAGGTTCCGGGACCATCAGGGTTGAAACTGAATTTGTAAGACCCGTGGATTTTTTTGACCAAAGAACTTAATAATTCTTCGGTTAATTTGATTAAATCTTCATAATCAGCGTAAGCCATATAGAATTCCATGGAGGTGAATTCGGGGTTGTGGGTTTAATCAATGGATTCATTTCTGAATTATTTTCCGATTTCGAAAACTCTATCGATTCCTCCGACAACTAAAGTTTTTAAGTACAATTCAGGGGCGACTCTCATGAATAAATCCATTTCTAAATCGTTATGGTGGGTGATGAAGGGTCTGGCAGTGGCTCTAATAAAAAAGTAAAAAATTTTATTAAAATATAGATATAAAAATAAAAAAATGAATAAAAAGATTTTATTAAGATTAATTTACCCTCCGACGATCATGTTCATCATAGGGGTTTCAACTTCCAAGAAATCTCTTTCAACAAACCAAGATCTCAAGTACTGGATGATTTAAGATCTTTTTTTGAAGATACTTTAAGTTCTTTGATTTAAAATCAAATCCAAGTATCTTTTTCTGTATCTTTATTCCTAATCTTTGAGCCCAGTTTACAATTTGGGCAACATGTGTAAACAAGGAGACAATAATTAAATTTCTAAAGGTTAAATGGACAATTCTCCTTTATCGGCTAAGCAAGGGTACCCTTTAACTCCGATAATATCTCCTCTTTTGACTAAAGAAATGGCTTCTTAGTAGGTTTTTTCGTCTTGTTCGGCTCTTTCTTGGTTGTACAAAACTTGCAATTTTTTGTCTCCTTATCTGATGTCGAAGAAAGTTAATTTGGCCCCGGCGTTTCTTATGTTGTGGATTCTTCCTGAAACGCTGATCAAAGATTCAGTTTTTATCATTTGTCCGTTGGTCATTTCTTATTTGCTGTAGATTTCAATGAATTGTTCTAAGGTGTGGGAAACGTGGAATTTGTGGGGGTAGGGATAACTATTGTTAATTTTATTGTATTTTATTTTCGTTTTATAATTATTTTTTTATTTAATTCAAATATTTTATTATATAAGTTTAAAAAAAATATAAATTAAAGTTTAAATTTATTACGGTGCTTTGGATTCTTTCAAATCTTTAATATGTTAAGATCTTTGAGCGTGATATTCAGAAGGAGGTAATTCAGTTTATTTTCCTTCTTTTTTGTTTTCTTATTAAACTTAAGCTTTTTATTATTTTTCTAAATAAAAAAATTTTTTAAATGTTTCTGCAATTTTCACCAATTTAAATATAAAAAATAATTTTATATAAAATACAAACTTTATAATTATATTTTTATAAATTATTACTTTCTTCAAGTTCTTTGAGTTTTTACATCTTTTTAATTTATTTTTTACTCAAAGGTTATCCATCTTCTCCCTAAATAAATAAACCAATTAAAAATTAATATTAATATTCACAACATTATTTATAATATTTTGGAGAAAATTATGTAGTTTATTTTATTACTAAAATGATTTCTTCAGATTTTTTATTTTATTTTTCTTAAGTTAAAGCTTGTTCTTTATCCATTTTTTCTAAACTTTTTTTTTTTTTAATTTTATTTCAGATATTTTATTTTGTTATTTTAATAAATTTATTTTTACTTATTTTGTTATTCAGTGTTTTCGTGATTAATTTTAGAAAATTGATAAATAGGTCTCATAAAGGATAAATTATTTGAAAAATTAAAGAAACTTTATGGTAGTTTATTAGATTTAAATTTAACTAATTTAATAATCCGTCCAAATTATTAAATATTCATTCCTCACTATTTCTTTTATATAAAATATTACTAATTTTAAAAATAATAAAAAAACAAAGAAAAGTAAAAAATTTTAAATTTCAAATAATTTTTCTTTAACCTACATTTAATTTAAAGGGATTTTTTTCAAAATTTCTTATATATTGTACTTAATGATTTAAAGATATAATAAACTTTTATTTTTATAAATTTTTAGTCTCAATTTTTAATTTTTTTTTATTTTTCACAAAAATTATAAATTTATTCTATAACCTTTAATTTTATTTGTGGTTAAATAACATTTAGGAAATTTTATTAATTTTTTATTTGAATATAGAATAACTATTACATTACATTACAATTATTATTTTAATATATAAAATTAAACTTAATAGAACTATTTATAAAATATATCTATATTGAAAAATATTATATTTAAAATATAATATCGTTCAATAAAAGATTTTAATATATATATATAAAATTTAGTATAAATTAAAGTATATAGATATTAATAATTAATTATATTATATATATTGATAAAAATCAATTTACTCATTTATAAATATTTTTTTTGTAAGTACATAATGAATTCAAAACAAATTATTTCGGTAAATAATTTTTTTTCTTGTCAAATAAATAAATAGCTTCACTTTTTAATTCTTTATTTCAATTCATCTTTCAACAAGTATTCTTGCATTTTTACATTTGAAATAAATTTGAACCCCTCATAAGCTCTTCTGCACAAATAGGGAATCATAATATCAGTTGGCCCAATTGGAACATATTTTAAAGTTTCAAATCCCTCTAAAGGCAAAGAAAAAGACAAATGGTCGGCCATTCCCAAAAGTTAGGCGAATTTACATTTTTATCTATCAGTGTTATTTTATATCATATATTCTTTGATTCTTCTCGTGTTTTCTAAATTGTGGTTTCCAAAAAGTAACTCATTATTTCCTTTGCAGTTGTCGATTCCGATTTTTGCAACTTTGTCGTACATTTCTGTGGTCGCTTCATAACTTTCGTTTAAATTATGTTTGGCGGGTAAATGGCTTTCTTCGTTCAAATAAGCTCCTTTCACTAATTTACAACCAGTTGTTATCCCAAATTCTTTGGATTTTAGCTCTTCCATTTAAATTTTGTCCAAACTGTCTTTTAAATAACATTAAAGTGTGCTGTAAATCATTGGTTCTTATTTATTGTAAATTAATTAATATTAAATGGTGATAGATTCTATAAACTCTTGGAAAAATGATTGTTCAGCGTCGACATAAATTCTGGACTATAAATTATTAAAAATAAATCAATAAAATTAATAAATAAAATTAGAAAGTAATTTTTATAAATAAGTTTACTTTAGGATTAACGCTAGCAACTTCGTATATTCTATTTAATCTTTTTACGATGTTTTTATTTTTTTATAATTCTTCTTAGGTAAATCCAGTCATTTTTTATATGATTGAGTTATTATTAAGAGCATCATCAATATATAAGGGGTGAACTAAGCATTCCCATTAAACTCTGGTAATTTAAATTTCATCCAAACTTTGACTATCATTTTTCTTCAAAATTTACACACAGAAATCTTTAATTTCTTCTTATGAGCACTCGATTCCATAAAGATTTAATCCTTAATAAAGTTGAGTTCCAGAAACATTTTATAAGGTGTGTTATTCTGAAATTTTTTTAAAGACGTCTCTTTGTTAGGCTCTGTATCCGTTCAATTTTCTCATTAATGTAGGGTCACATATTCCAGAATATTTGATTCCTACATTTGAGTTAACTTTTTAAGATTCTTATATTGAAACAACAAATTACTCAGTAGCATAGTCCATATACTAAATTATAAAATATTTAATTATAAATAAAATTAAAATTTTAATATTATAATAAAAACTAATTTATTTTAATTTACATCCTCGCTGATTCTTCCTTCTATGACCTCATCACAATAGTTAACTATCAATCCGACATCTAATATAGTAATTAAGAATTAATATTAATATTAATAATTTTTAAAATATATTTATAATTTCTTACTTTTAGCTTTCAAATTTTCATAAATTTTCGGGATATCTGATAATTAATTACCACCTGTATAAACTTTAGCCACAGTTTTGTTAATTATTTTATTAATCAAATTACTTCCTATTTTACATAAAATTTATTAGGTTAATTAATTTGAATTATTTTATTTATGTTGAATAAAATATTAAAATCAAAATAACTAAGCATTATTAAAAAAAATACTGATTTGATAGTACATTACAAAAAGAAATAAAAATTAATTAAAAATAAAAAAGGGATAAAAATGTTAGAACGTTTGGACAAAAAAAATATTTAAAATACTTTTAAAATACTTTTTAAAAGGTTGTAGTTAATAAAAATACATAATCCTTAAATAAATTAGAAAGTAAGATCATTAAGTTAGTTGATTTTTGTTGAATTTTCGATGTTTTTGTTGTAAAATAATTGATTTAGATTTTCAAAAAGAATTAAAAAAATGTATACTATTTTTAAATATAAAGTAGACGTAAAAAAAAATAAGTCTACGAACACAGGTTTCTAATTAAAAAAATAGTATATTGGGGTTTCCGAAAAAAATAAGGAACCAAATATTAAACTTTATAGTGATAGTAGTAAATTTTTGGTGTACTATATTCAATGGTTATTTTTAGAAAATACGTATATAAAGAATCGACAAATAAAGTATTAATTTTATAAGATAATTACCCATTATTTTAGAGGACAATTTGTACATTTTTTCAGAGTTTTTGACGATGAACTCATAATTCAGCACATGGGTACATAATAAGAGGTTTCTTAAATCGGAACTAGTGTGGTTTTAATAAATTCTTAAAGATTAAAAATATTCCTTAGTGTCGAAAGTTTTTTGTCCTTGGTTGACGAGTTGTTCTATTTGTTATTAAATGTCCAATTGAGGTTGTTATTGTGGCATAGGTTGAGAAAATCTGGAGGCAGTTTTATTTTTAGAAAAGTAATTTTTTTCTAATCTCAAAAGTTGTTGAAGTTTCTTTTACATGAAAGTTATAGAAATTGTTCTTAGCTTTTCGGTGATTTAAATTTTTTTTTTATTTTTTTCTTTTTAATTATTTTTATTTATTTTGTTATTTTGTTTTTATTTAATTTTGTTTTGCATTTATAATTTTTTATATAATTAATATAATCGAAAAGAAAAGAAAAAACTGGATGAGTAATATAATTAATAAAATTTAAATAATGTACGTAAACTGGAATATTAAACTTAACTTTTTAATTACACAATTTTATGTAATATTAAGACCAAAAAATTTACTAGGGTTTACCATTTCTGCATCAATTTGACTAAAAAAATTAAGAAATAATACCTCAGCTCTAAAATTGTTATTTTATCAAATTAAAAGGAAATTTAAATTAATTAATTAAAAATTTATATATTACCCTCACAAATAATAAAAATAGCAAATAAAATACTATCAAATGGATTTATAACATACTTCCTGAGTAACCTTTAATAAATAGCTCATATCCATTTTATTATGGTGTTTTAGGAAATTTTAATTAAATCTTTAAAAAAATTTTAAACTCTCATAAATATTTTATCTAAAAAACTCTCGTGACCTTTTTGTAAGTCTAAAAACCTTTGAAAATAAATAATAATAAATATATAGAGTTTTTATAATGTTTATGAAACTAACTGACTCGTTATAGTGCTTAAATGAAACATAGTGCTCTTTTTACAAAAAATGAATTAAAATGGAAGTTCTTGAGTTAAACTTCAATTTAATAAAAAAATCTGTCCAAGAAAATGTTATTTTAATACAAACATTATCTAATTTTAGTTAAAAAAATATATTAAATATTAAACATATGGTACATTTGAAATATTATAAATACACAACTTAATTTCCTAGTTTTATGAGTAAGAATAGTTAAAAATTGATAGGCTAGTAATTTTTTATAACAATTAATCTTATTTTATTGAATATAAATAAAGGAATTTTTTATACAAAAATGGCTAGTAAAATGTAACTTTAAATTATTGTTCTAAGTCAAAATTAATTTCTAAAATTAGATTAAATTTCTTTGGTAAATTAATATTAACATATAAGAGCTTATTATTTTATTTACAATAAATATCATCACAATATAAATAAAATTTAAAAATATTACCATTAAATATTTAGTAACGATTTAGAACTATTTTTGCAAATAAATTTCCAATAAAAAAAAATGCAAAAACAATTAAATTAAAAATTGAAGAAAATATAGTACTAGTAAATCTAAATTTAATTTATATACATTAATACCATTCATGAAGAGTTACTATTTATTAAACTAATTTTATTTTAAAACAATATATTAATTTAAATATGTAATATTCGAATTTAATTGAACTGTATAAGAATTGTTTGCTGATTTAATACTAAATTATATAAGATTTTAATCTCATTATTTTTTAACAATGTAAAATAATTAAATAAAATAAAGAATATTGTGTATTTCATGCTTTTACTTCTATTTAAAATGATATTATAAATTAAATTACTACTATTTATTTAATAAATATAAATTAAAAATTAATTTTTTTTTTAAATTTTGTGGTAAAACTAAAAAAGCTAATAAAAAATTTGATTTAAAAATAATCATTAAAAAAATAATTGAAATAATATCATTTATATTTATTGGCTTTATATATAATAAATTTTTTATAAATAAAATATTATTAAAATTTATATAAAAATTTCAATTTATTAAGAATATAGTAGGATAAGTTAATATATAATTTATTAATATTAAGTTAATTTTTATATATTACTTATTTAATATCTTAAATTAAATACTTATTCTGATAACTTACATTTAATTTCTTTTTTATAAGAAATTGAATATTCTATAGTATTAGTTTTTTATTATAGTTTAATAATAAAAAATCACTAATATAATAATACTTATTAATATTAAGATACTCCTACATCTTAAACATTAATTATTATAACAAACAAAAAAATAACAAATTAATTTTTAAATTTATATTACATAATTATTTTTATATACAGGTTATAAATTTATTTAATATATACTCAAATTTTTAGTCTTTTATATATTTATAAATTTGACTAACATTTAAATTAAAAATTATTATATGCCTTATAATTAAATTGATTTTTATTACAAATATTTTGTAAATATTAATATAAAAAAAATTTATTTTATTTTAAATTTTCAGCAAATACAGCAATGTGAAGAAGACGTATTTATTTAAGTATATATTTAGTCAATTGGGTTGTACTTTATTAAAAATTAAGCAAATACGGGCCTATGGTCAGATCCAAAAACATTTATTCCACATTCATAATTAACTTATTTAATTGATTTTTTTTTTATACCCGAGTATAAAATTCTATCTGTCCATCCTGGGATTCTAATATCAGTATAAATATTTTCGTATAATTAAAGTTTATAAGTCGGAGGAAATAATATCATTCCTTCTTCAAAACCATTAAAAATCTCTCCTTTTATTCTTTAATTCACAAGTTGATCTACAAATTTATTATAAATATAAAATTTAAAACATTATTACTAATATTGAATATTTTATAAATGATGCTACTTAATGTAGCAATTTGTTCGAAATAATTTTAATATTACAAAAAGTTATACAATTTGCGAATCTAATTTGTGATAAATTAATATGATTTTTTATATGATAATTATAATTAAATTTTATAAATTAGTTAAATTACCTTATTTTAATAATTTATAAAACCCTTTTTTAGTTATAATATCTATTACTTTATCTTATAATACAGACTCATCAACTCTATAATTGAGGTCACCTACCCAAAATATGTAATCAAATAGTTCAGATAAAGGGGTTTCTTATTATAATTTTGTACTTGTAAAATAATTTTATCTATTGGCGGGAGCTGAGGCTATTGATTGATCTATTTGGGGTTAAATTTTACTTGGTTATATTTTATTTGATTGTGAAAATTAAGACTATTTTTTTATATTTTAATTTATCTCTTTAACTCTTCCCCTACTTAAAGACCTTGCAATTACTTTGTGATTTTCATTTCTTTTTTGGTGGGACTTTTATCCAGATGCAAAGTGTGATGATATGAATAGATAAGTATCTTGACCTATATTTAATTTAATAGCAATTCCACCTTTATTTGCAAATAAATTCATAAAACCAGTATTTTCAGAATATTTATTTATTCTCTATATATTGATTTAATCTTTAATACATTTATGTGCGTATATAACTAAATACTAGGCATTCAATTCAGTACTTGTAACTTAATAATAACCTTATGGCTCTTTATTTAAATGAAAATTATATAGTTATAAAAAGTTGTATTTTTAACAAATTTTAAATTAATTACATAAATGATCATTTAACTAACATTCCCATTTTTATTTAGAACTACAAAAAAATGATTATCCTATTGTATTAGAACATTCTTGAAATCCTATGGCTATCAAATGATGTTTAATATTATTTGTATTTAAAAATAAATCCATTTCCTCAGGACTAACTGGTATAGAGCCTAATTAGAATATGTTATTAATTTTACACAAAAATTATTTAATAAATTATTTTTATAATAATAAGTTTCATTAATTTTGAGCTATAATTAAATATACATAATTATTAGAATAATTTTATTAAATAAATAGAATTAAAAACTATGATTACCTTTCATATTATAAGTTAAAGTAAGTACTTTTAATTCTTTTATATTTTTATCAGTTTAAAATTCTTCCCCTTCAAATTACCATCTTGCTTCCCGATTTGTATCATATTATGGTAAAATCTTTTTGCTCAAAACAGGGTCATTTTCAATTAAATCATAGGCTTCTTTTTAATGAAATTTAATATCTAAATTAACATACTCATCTTCTGATAAAGGCAAATTCCAAAATGATTTACCTAAACTACTATTACAAGCTTTTTTCATTTTAATATTTTTTAAAGGCTCTTTTTAAGGAGAAGAGTTACTGGAATTTAATTCTTCGTCATTAGATTAAATTTCGTCATTTTTCTTTATTTATTTTCTACTAAATATTTTTTAATCACTTTGAATCTGGTTCGGATTATGCTTTAATGGCTTTAATTTTATATTCTATTATTTTTAAGGCTTTACAGCTTCATATCCGAAGTGATCTATTAAATTTTTTTTACTATCTTACATTTTTTACTGACTATTCATAAAAAAAGTTTCGTTTTCTGTACTCTTATGGTCAGTATTAAATTTATTTTAAGAAAGTTCTTGTTTGTCAAATTTAAGTTTTTTTCCTTCAGTAGGAGGTCTAGGTGGTTTTAGGCTGCTATTTTATGATTTTATACTTTTTTGTGATCTTTTAGACTAATTACTTTAAATACTTTATTTTCTATCAATTTTTAATATATCCGTTTCATTTAAGTTAAGTTTTTCATTTTCTAAATTGTTTATTTTTTTCGAATTATTTTATGATTTATCTGATGAAAAAGACCCCTTTGCTTATAGTTATAATTTATTTTAATCATGGACTTTATTTCTATTATATTGATCTTATTCACTTTATAATTTTGATGGGTTTTCTATATCTTCCATAAGTTATATAATAATTTATTTAACTAATAATAATGTAAAATGTTTTTTATTTATTAATCTTCTTCTAAGAATGTTATTAATTTTATATAAAAATAATCAATAATTAAAAATAATAATTATTAAATAAAAATATTATTAATTCTGAAACAAATTATACAAGGAAAGTTGTTATAAAATTTTAAACTAAATATAATAGTCAATATACATAACCACAATATAGTTTTAATTAATAATATTCTAAATATAGTAACCGAAAATAATATAACGCTCAGTCATACATATGAGTTTTAAATTAAATAAAAGTAAACAATTTATATTATGCTAAATTTATTTCATTTCTCAATTTTATATAATTAAAATGGTTCTTAAAATCTTAAATTTTTTTTATATATTATCCTTAAATAATTACATTTTGATGTTTTATAAATTTAATAGTTTATAATTATAAGACTTTATACTATTGAGTATATATATATAATTAATTATTAGTAAATGTTAATAAATTATAATTATTTTGACATATATCATCATATTATATATTATATTTACTTATCTTCAAAATGGTATGATTTAGACATTCTTTTTCTTCTTTAAATATTTACAAACTTTATATCATTATTAATTTATAACATACTACTTTTAATTTCTTTTGGGCAAATATAATATGATTCTTGTTAATATATTTGACTACAACTTTAAACTGAAGGAAATATAATCTAAGTATCTTTAATATTATGATTATTTTCATATTGAAATTGATTGATTTTATTTGGGTCATTTAAATTTGTACTTAAATTTTAATTTTCTCCATTGCTAGCCTTTGTGCTATTACTGCTTTCTTGACTTTCTGATTACAGATTTATATTTCGTTTGAAATTATTTAAATTCAATTTTAAATTAATATTTTTTGATTTTACAATCATAGTTTTTGATAATTTTCTAATATTTTTAGGTTTTCTTTAGAATTGCTAGAAAATAATTTGTTTTTTTTAATCTAAAAAATCCAACTTTTTTTATTCAGGGTCTGTTATTACTATATTATTACAATCTAGATATTCATTAATCCTTCGCTCTATACTTTCAACACTATTTTAAACCAATGAATCACATTCTCTTTATTTTTATAGATTTTTTTATTTTTCTTATTAAAAATTATAGTATTATAATGAGTTCCTTGATTCCTTTGTATTATTTAAATATAAACTTTAAATATCATATTAAATTTTCTAAAAATCTTATTCACTTTATTATTATCCTAAATGTTTAAATTCAAATCCTTTGGAACACGTTATTTATTTCATAGACTTTTCAATTTATTATTTTTATTTTTTTTTTTATTTTTATTTAAATAAATCATAATTAATACTATTTTTTTGGGAATAAAAAAAGATACCTTTATTATTTACATATTTTACTAAAAAAATATATTTTATGATTTATATTAAAAATTTAAAATTTTAGGTATTTTATTAGAATATTAGCTGAATTGATGATAAAGTAAAAAATAAATTACTTTATACCAATATTTAAGACTATTTCTATTTTAGAGTTTAATTATATTTAAAATTATTATAGTTAAATAGATAATATTAATTTTAGTATTTTTAAGATAGAAACTTTAGGAATTTTTAAAATATATAATTTAAATACTATTAAATAGTATTGGCTTAAAATTAATTATACTTTTCATGATATATTTTAGTTTTTAAAAAAATTAGAAATTAAAATCTTTGATAATAATATTGAAAGTATAAAATATTTTTATATATTAAATCTAGGATACATTATTAATTAAAAATTAAATCTACTAATATAATTTAGTTGTTTGTATATTAATAATGCTGAAATAGGAATATTAATTTATTTACAAATTAGTAATTATATAAATATTATTCAATCTGCATTATTGGAAATTTCGGATTAGTTTTTTTCTTCTAAAGGATAAAAGGTTTTATCATAAATTAAAGTTAATATTTTTTCATTTTAAAGTAAAGACTCGATTATTTTGGCCCTAAATTCTTTGTTATTCGAATCAATTTTTTTTTAATTTTTCCATCCTGATTTGGACTTTGAGGTGGATTTCTGATTTTAATACATAACTTCCATTTATAAATCGTCTACTATATTTCTAACTATATTTTCGAGTTCGGATTAAGACTCTAACTCTTTTACATACATTGATTTTAATTTTGAAACTTTCTTTTGTTCTTTTTACAAATTACTATACAATATTTAGATTGTTCTTTAAGATCTAATTTTAAATGAATAAATTTAACCATTAATAAAATAAAAATAATATTACCTTTAATTATATTCTTCATGTTATTATTTTACTCCTTTCATCTATGAATTCGTTAAACTATTTGGATTAAATGCAGAATTTAATCTACTTTCTAAAATAAAAATAATTAATAAAAGTGTATTTATTATAAATAAATTATAAAATTTTCAAATACAATTAATTTTAGAAGATTTATTGTGATATTGAGACTCATTTTTTATATCTTTATCTTTTTCAGGATCCATTTCTTTAGAAACTTCGTCATATATTTCTTAATATTATTCAATTTAACTTTTTAATATAGCATTTTTCTTTTTTTTCATTATAAGTTCTTTGAACAGCATTTCCCTATCGTTTTCCTAAGTTTAATAATCACTTTTTAATTTTTTATATTAATCCATCAAACTATGATTTTCATCATCAATTTTTTATGCTATATTTTTTATCCATTCTAATTCGCTTATAAGTTGATTTTCTTTTTCAATATAATCTTGCTCTCTTTATTTTTTAAATATAAATATATATTTTTTGATAAAATAAAATTTTATATAACTACTTAACAAGACAAATAAATTACTTTTTTCCTTTTTTAATTCTTTCTTCTTCAAATTATTTTTTAATTTCAAATATTTTATTATTAAAAAATTTAGTTATATCCTTTTCTTAGTCTACTAAAATTTTAGAAATTTTAAGCTAAATATTATCTATGTTATCATTAATTTCGTTGAATAATTATTATCTTTGTACTTGACTTTCATCCGATTTAAAATCTCTAGACGCACATTTTTTCTAAATTTCTACTTTGAGATTCTCAATAATTTTTAGGTATTCCTGTTATCTTTTTTCAAATCTTACTTCTCTTTACTATTTTTAAATTGGGTAACGTTTAATTTTTATATAATAAATTAAATATTGTTCTTATTAACTCAGTATAATTTTCATTTCAAAATATTATAATTATTACATTTATGTCTAATTTTAATTTATCAATTTTTTTTAAGTGTTTTTCTACTTTTTAAATTAATTCCTCCTGCTTTGCTAGGGCTGCATTTGCAGATGTATCTTATTTTTCTTTTAAATTCATATCATTTTTCCTTATTTCTAGGTTTAATATAAAAAATATTATCAAAATTGCAATTACTATATGGATATATAAAATTTAGATGATACAATAAAAAATGATATGTACCCTTAGTTTTTTTGTCTTATTTTCTAAGCATTTTTTGTAACTTATTCCGCTAATTTTATTTTTTATTTTATTAATTCCTAATATGTTATTAAACTAAATTAATATTAATTAATAAATTTTATAATTAGAATAAAATTTTATAGATTATAAATATTATTCAAATTCTATATTGTGTTAAAACTCGTTATTATTCGAAAATAAGAAAATGTAAGAAAATTTATTTTATTACTGGATTCTTATTGAAAATAATATTATAATTAAATGCATATATATCTTTTTTATTTTTTTTTATTAATTTATTACTGGCCATTTAAAAAATTTAAAAATAGCTTATAGAAACAAGACTAAATGTGATTAATTTTTGCAAATATATTAGCTTCTAGCTTTCTAAAATTATAAAAAATATTAAAATAAACAAATAATAATTAAAAATAAAATATTTGATTTTAACAAAATCAATAAAAAATATTGATACATAAAGATCTGATATCATGCTTGCTAAATATTTCTATAATTAATTATAAAATTAAAATGGATTAAAATCTGGGTAATTGGATGAATTAAAAGGTTTAAAAATGGGAATATCTATTCTGTAAATACAAAAATATTTAATCAGCAATATAAAGTAATTTAATACTTTTATTGGAATTAATAAATTGTAAATAAAAGAATAAATCAAACAAATGGTCAATAGATTTTAAGAAAAATAAATTAAGATTACAGTAGTGTTAAATGGTAAATAATTTAATAAAAACTTTTATAAAAGATTTTTATTAATAACTAATTTTTATTTTTAATAAAACCTTAACAAAAAAAAGGATTAACAAACTGGATAGATAAGGAACGCAATTAGTTTTAACTTAATGTAAGTCAATAAAATAATATTTGGAATAGTTTGTAAAAAAAAAAATTCTATGGAATAGATGAAAAAATAAATAATTTGTCTCAAAACTATCTCAACAATAGTTTGCTTATAGAATTATTTACAGAACTTGAAATAGACTATGTAGTTGCTCCATATTGCAATTAAATTTAACTATTATATCTGCTTTAATAAGGGATAATTGATATTATATTTTGTGATATTAGTATTTTAGCTTATAATTAATTTGATGAATTTGAAAACTTACCGCATTTAGTTACTGAAATAAATTTCGAAAAAGAAGAATATAAATTTTTTGAACTTTAATTATTTTATGATATAATAAATTTCAATGAAGAACAATTAAAATAAGTTTTAGTGATTGATGGATTATTCACATAAAATTACTAACTTCAAAACTAAAATCATAATTTTGAAAATAATTTAGAATATTACTAACATCATTTTAAGACAAGTAAATATTCAATTATTTAATAATATTATATAAAAATTAATATTTATTATTAATTTGTAGATACCTCGATAAGTAGCTTATTTAACTAAGTGTCTTAAATATTTTTCGAAAAAGATATCTATTTAGTTAATAATATGCCATTTTTAGATATAAGAGGTCAAGTTATTTTTTAAAATCATGATAAATTATAGGAATATTTAGGTTTTAAAGTTCCTGATTCATTTATGATTTTATAGAATTTGGGAATTATATCTAACGAACTGTTAGCAGTTTTTACTTAAAATAAAACATTATGTTAGTATCCTATTGCTGACTCATATGAACTTAGAAGTATGTTTGAATACAGTCTTGATAGTGGGTTTAATTTTGATTAATATTTCTAATAATCAATTAGCGTTATTAGACCTTTATTAAATAAAAAATTGAATGAATAATAATTTTTACTAGGAAAATATTTTGAAAACTTACATTCTCAATCGTATAATTGCGTCATAAAGAACAATGGTAGTAGTCAGTACTTTAATATTCAAGAATAAGAAATACATTTTTTTGATTTTTATGAATTTGGGTTTTGCTAAGAATAGCTACCTTCATTCATAAAAATTTTAGCGTTATACAGTAAAACATGTAAAAGTGTATCAAAATAATCTTCAAGAAAAGGATCATAAAATATTTAAAATTTAGAAAATTACATTCTATATGGAGAGTAAAAAATTTAATTATAACTATTATTTTTGTCAAGCTTTTAAATTTATTAAAAATTAAACCAATTTGTTTTAGTGGATATGAAAAAAGGGATACCATAAAAAAATAAAAAAAATTTAGTATTGATGTTAGTAGTAATATTAAAAGTATTTAAAAAATTAAAAAAGGGAGTGTTGATCTTTATCATTAGGATATATAGACATTTAAAACTGGAAAATCCAACTCCAATGAAGCTTAGGCTTAATAATTGATTAATTTAAATAATGGAATGAATTTTAATTAATAAAATTTAAATGATACAGAAATTTTTTAAGAATTCATTCCAATTGATGATGAACAAAGCCTATTTATGACTCTTAAATTAAATTTTTTGAGCAATTTATAATATATTTACCCATAAACTAAAAAATCATCTTTATTAGCTAAGTCACTAAAATAAGAGTCAAATATTTAATTTGAAGAAGAGTTGATCATATTGGTCTAAATTTTGTCTAATATTAATAATAATATTCTTTATGAATCGTTTAAATAATATAAATAAGAAGCTAAAAATACATGTAATATGTTAGAATTTGGTTTAAAAACTTATAACGTTAACTCTTTAAATGAAAATGAAAATTACAAATTTATTGTAATAATCTAAAGGGTAAAATAAATAAATACTTAGTAAAACTAATATAGAAATTAAATCTTAAATAGTTTTTATAAAGTTTTTATATTTATTTTTTATATTATTAGGTAATGAGTTTTATAGTTATGGATTATGACAATTGGGAATAATAATTCTATTCTTTTGAATGTGCATAGTTTTTATCTATAATTATGGAAGTTTAAAAATAACTTGATTGGAGTTTTTAAATAATCTATCTTACAATGTTTATTTAAAATAAAAATAGTGATATGATTAATATTTTTTATAAATTAAAGAGTTTCATGCCATTTAAGAAATAGTATAATTGTGCTTTTTCTATACTGCTGGGATAACTTTTGACCGAATAATAAACAATTACATAAATTAATAAAAAATACCTAGATTTTTAATAATGTTTAAAATAAGGTATGTAACTATGGTAATGTGTTATTGATTTTTTAACTAACTATGCTAGTCATTAGAATTCAAGCTCTCATTCAAAAGAATTATTATAAAAATTTAAAGACGCTGATGTGTTTTTAAAGGGAAAAATAAATAATTTAGATGGATGAACGATTTTTTTTAATAAATTTTTCAATATATTATTTTGAATTAATTGATATAAAATTCATAAAATTACATTTAAAACTTAATTATAGTTATTTATATATATGATTTATAAAAAAAATCATTCTTAAGTTAGTTTTGATTATTCTTCTAGATCTTTTGTCTCAGCCATTTAGAAATGTTTTTCTTTTTTACTATTTCCATTAGACTAAAATTCCTAACTTTCTCTACTAATCATTTTTTTAACTTTTCTAATTATTTTATATGCTATATATATTACAACTGCATAGAAGAAATATATGGCAATATTCAAATAGCTTTAACTACCTTCTATATGATGGGACAAATCAATAGAAGAACTGCTACAAATCTTATTAATTTTCCATTCTACATATTCTAATTAATCGTCTATTATTATGGGTAAAGAAATTAACAAAGTTTGTGTTCCCGATTTTAAGCAATTAAAATCAATTTAAATTCTAATTAATATAATATTTAATAAAAATAATTTGAAAATATTAATATAATGTAATAAACAAAATAATTATTTTTTTACTTATTTCTTTTTCTTCTGTTGGGCCTACCTGGGGAGTCATCAAAATAATTTATTTAATAAATGTTCTATTCAGGTTATAATTCCTGGTGTTTTCTTGCAGTCATTTAAGAATAAACATGTACTTCGGGCTTTGTTATTATTTCTTATTTTTCTTAATCATATGCACTTTCATAAAATTTAACAATCGGGTCTGAAATATATACTGGCAATTTTTAAGGATTTTAATTTCTTATAAAAAAATTTACAATATCAATATTTTCCTAATAAGTCATTTAGACCTAACTTTTATTTGTCACCAAAAACTTAGATTAAACTTAATTTCCCTTATAAACATATTCAATGTTTTCATCTATTTTAGCTTTTATTTAAAATCCATCTTTATCTGTATATACTGGTTAAACTATACTTACATATGCTAATTTATTGTCCTTGTCTGCATTAATTTAATCCTAATTAAGTTCATTAATTTCAGTTTACTTATTTTTTTATTCGTTTTCAGTAATTCTTTTTTAATAATAATTAATTGATATTTAAAGATATTTAAAAACTATAAAATTACTATTATTATTAGTCTTTTTCTTCGTTTTTAGAAGAGTCTAATTTATCATTTGCTTCAATTATCTCTTATTAACCATCATTTATTTTGTCTTATTCTTAAAATTTGATTTCTTCTTCACAAAATTTTTCAAATTTTAGATTAAAAGAATCATAACCAATAACATCTCCGGTAATTATAAGGGAAAAGTAACCATCATTATTTTTTATAATTTCATTGCATTCTAAATCATAAGTAAGTTATTTATAATTAAACTAATTAATAACAAAGTCGTCAAGTTCTATTTCCTCATCATTTTCAAAAGAAACAAAATTTTATATTATGAGTGAACCTTAATTTGTCAAAAAATTAAGCTTTAATTTTTAACCTTAAAGCACATATGGTTAATCAATATCTTAAAATGGTTAGCGTGATACAACTTTCTTTTAATCCCCGTCCATTATTTATATTTCAAAATATTAGTGATATTTTTCCTATTAGAAATTTTTTTTTACGTAAAATTCCACGTCTTCATTTTATATACTTATTTTGTAAATATCTTCTTCCGATATACTATCTTTTTATATATGGTCCCAAAAAACATAAAAGTGTTACTCTTATTGGGCTTTTTCTTTTTCTTCATTGTGTTGATAATTATAATAGTCTTATAATTCATATAATTCAATAATATTTGAAAGATCTTATGAATCTTTATGATCTAAAGGTTCAAATTATATATTAAAATTTTAGTCAAATTTAAGTTCCTCGCCTGTTTCTTTATCATTTGCCCATATTCTAAACTAAGAAATTTTGCAAAACTTTTGTATGTGAGAAACAAGAGAATCATTTTCCTCTTCACTAGTAATATCTTCTTTTCTAAATGGGTATTGCGTTTAGCCATTTTTTACAACAAATATTTCTTATTCATATAATTTACCTTACTTTACAAATTCAATACCCTCATTTTCTTCTAAATCTATTTCATATGATGGATAAAAGGATATATTAATTTAGTAATCAACACCGTCTGTACTTTATTTATTTTAAGTAAAAACTTGACATATACATAAAAGTATTAACAAAAAATTAATAAATTTTTACATGTTTTTACACAATTATAATTTTTTTATTTAATAAATATTAATATATTTATTATTCTTTATAAAATATCTAAATTAAATAAAAAATTTAATGTGGATATACAACTAAAATATAAATTTTAAAGAATACCTTTATTATAATAAATTATAAATAAAATTTATAAAAAATATTAAACAAATAATTTTCAATAATATAATAAATTCAATAAATGTCTTTTTTATGGGTCAGTGATGTATTTTTAATGACATAATTTAGTAATGGGGGATTTTATTAATTTAAAATATTAAAAGTATCAGTTAATTAACCTTTGGTATTTAACATTCTTCCTTATAAACAGTTATATCTGAACATTATATTCTATTTAACTTACTCACTGGTTGCTGCATAGAAAGGTAAATCAATTAATCTTAGAGTTTTATATTCTGTATTTTAATCTATAATTAATTCGCCCTTCCCTTCTTCATTCATTTAAAATATCAAATTGAACCTAAAATCGAAAATATTTTTAATAATATTGTTAAATTTTCTATTTTTTATTATAATTACTATTAAGGTTGTTTTTAGCAATTATTTAACATACTTTATAGAGAATCAGAAAATTAGTCATAGTGAATATTCAATTGATTATCATTTTTAATTTTTTTAAAAAAGTTTTCTTCGCATTCAAAGTTAAAATTAAAAAACATGTCTTTTTCGGTTAATAATTATATTAAAATTTTGCTGTATTAATTTCCTTTTCCCTAAACAATAAATATATAATCTAGTTTTAATATAAATATATAATAGATTTAAATACTTTATGCATCAATTTAATTCTTAAAGGTTCTACTTATTAAACGTATTCTACTGATCCGGGGTGAGAAGGCATCCTTAAAATAATTTAATTATCAAAAATCAATAAAAATAATTTCATTCAGTTATTTTAATTAAATACTATTTTACCTTAACGTTACATTTATTTCTTGGTAATAAATGATTTAAAATCCCCCAACTAAAATAAAATATTTTTTAAGACTGTATATTTATAAGATATTTTATATATATGCAAATTTATAAATACTTTATTTTAAATTACCTAAAATAGGATCTAAGTCATCAAAATTAATTCCGCCATTATCCAATCTTTTTTCATTTTCAATATAAAAATTTTATACTTCTTACTATTATTTTTAATTAATTTTATCTTTCTAGCTTCTTTAAGTGATTTTTTGTTAAGTGGATTTTTTTTTATTTACTGTTGACATGTTGAATTAACTATTATGATTATATAAATTTCTTATTTTTATTTTTTTTATTTAATAAAATGTAATAAAAAGAGTTATAGCATATTAATAAAATTTATTTAACCATATTAAATCGAAAAAATTGATTGTTAATTTTTAAAAAATTAAATATTTTTTTTATAGAGAAAATATGATTAGTCTAATATTTGATAGAAAAACTAGTATTTTTAATCTAATAATGTTAAGTTTATATTTAAATATACAAATTAATTATTTATCGATTATCTATTAATTTAGCTAACTATATAATTATTTTATGATATTAAATCTTTGATGAAGAAGCAGTTTTATAAAGTGAATCATTTTTTTTTTTCATTACTTATCATTTCTTTTATAATCAGTATTTTAAAGTTCAATATAAAGTTAATTAATCTGAAATAATAATAATAAATAAATATTGAGAAAACATATATTTATTCTCATATTATCATGCATTAAGTTAATTAAACAAGTTTAAAAATTTGTGATAGATTTTTATAGAATTTTATTGGAACTTTACCTTAAACTATTAATCATGAATTACCGCATTGAAATAAAATATTAATATCACTAAATTATAAATAATTATTTTAATTTTTTTTTCTGATTTAAATTTTATTTTACTATTCATTTTAATAATTATACTATTTTTTAATACTACTATTCACTATCAAAATCACCTATTTCTTATTTTTATTTTAAAGACTTTATAGCCAAGTCTAATGGAGTATACCCATTCTTACCTTTTAAATCTTTTTTCGCTCCTTTCTAAATAATTAATTTAACTATTTCGGTATTTCCCGAACTTACGGCACTTTATAGCGCACTGTCTTTATTCGGACCCAACTTAGAAAACAAATAAAATATTTTTTTAAATAAATTAATATATATTTCAGTTCATTATCTGCTAAAAACTAATAAATTTATTAATTTTACTTAAATATTTATATTTTGATTTTTGCTAAGAAGATATTTAGCTATGTCCAACTTATTATATACAATACTTAAAATCATTAAATTAGAGTCTGTTCCACCAATATCGAATGGCAAATCAGGCCTGAAACCTTCTTTCAAAGCCTTATCTATTTCCTATATATTTTCCTATATAATATAGTCTACTATAACCTTTGAATATTTTCTTTTTAACTCATCATAATCTAAATGTTTTATTTATTATTTTTTTTATTCTTATTTTTTTTAGCAACAACAGCAACATTTATTTCCCATAAATATTTCTTTTTTTTTAATAACTAATTAATAATTAATTCTAATTTTATTCAGAAACTATCAAAAAAGGTGTAAAATATTTTCCTATGTAAAAATTTTAAAATTAACGTTATTTTTAATTTTTTTTTATTAAAACTATGTTTAATATATATTAAAATCATTACAGCTAGATATTAATTTAAAATAAAGGAAACATGTTTAGTTTTTAATATAATTACAACTATAGTGTTTAGATAAGAATATAATTTATATGATTATTAATAATTTAAAATTAGTATTTAGTTATTTTATATAAAAAGAAAAAAATGTCTTTTATTATTTATTTAATAAAATTGTGTTTTTAAAATAAATTAAATCAATTACAGAAGCTTATTTTTGTAATTTTTTGATAAATTTATGTATAAAATATAATTATAATATAAGAAATATTTTTCTTTACAATATAAATATAAAATATATTCTAATAAAAATAATTATAAATAAAATAAGAAACTTCATTATTCATTTTAATAATTTTAATTTTCTAGTATCCCCAATTTATAATAATGTCCAGATCTTAAAATAAAAGCTATATTTTCTTTTTTAATATCTTCTATTTTTACGGAGTTTGATTTTCGAGGAGATAAAAATTATTAAGATCTGTATAGATTATTTAAAAAGAGCGCATTTTTATCAGAAAATTAATTATCCAAAAGTTATTATTATTTTTTAGAACAAAAAGTTTATATGGAAGAAAACTATTTATTCATAAATAATTTATTAATTTATACCTTTATTTAAAAAATCTTCATACCTTATATATAATTACTACTTTATTCTTTTCTTTATTTTTTTTATTTATTTATATTTTTCTTATTTACAAAATTTATACTATGTTATTTATAAATTAATTGTACGTCTTTTTTCGTAGAAAAAATAATGTTTTATAGTTTATTATCTATATAATTAAAAAGCTTTTGGTAGTGACTAAAAAATAAACCTTTTTCTATATTTATTAGTAATATATAATATTAATGAAAAAAAACTTGCTTATTTTACATCATATAAAATAAATTATATAATTTTAATTCGTCTAATAAATAATTATAATAAAAAATAGTGTTCTATTTGTTTAGTATAGTTTATATTTTAAAAAAAAGCCTTTAAGATATATAAATTTGAAATTATATATTCTATAGTAGAAATATGTATATCTAAATAAATTTTGATAAAAATTAAAAAAAATAAGTGTTTTTTAAACTTTTCTAACAATAATTTTTGGAATTAAGGTTTGAAATATTAAATTGTAATATATTTAGATTTTTATAAAAATATAAAAGGTAGTTTATAAATTTAACTATGGAAAGGTTTAATTAAATTTTAATTTTTAAAAATAATATATATCATATATTTATCAACCTCAAATTTTTTTTCCTTAGATAAAATTATTAAATAGTTAATAAGCAGCTTCAGGTTAGGATTAAGGAACCTCATGTCCAGCTCCTCTTACCATTGCGTAAGCAAATTAGCTGCCTGAAGTAGTATGGAAATATTAAACCATGCCTCCAACTTATTTAGTTTCTTCGACAATCCATTGTTCAAAATTTGTTTTTGGTTTTAATTCTATTCCATAATCTAAGTTAGTGGCAAGGTCTTATAAGCAGTAACTTGTGTATTACCAAGAAACACAAGAATCACTGTTTCCACTAAATGTTAAAATATCTAAGTTTGCGTCTATAAAGTACTGATATAAATGGGAAGAATTGTCAGGAATATCATAAATTTCATGCATGGTATCATTACATTAAAGCCAAACTTTTTACTTATCTTCAATATGTAAGGCTTCTTTGACCTCGTCCAAGTTAAAATATGCTTCTTATATTTAAATTGGTGTTAGTATAAGATCTTCGCTTTCATTATTCATCTTGCTTTATTCAACCTCTTTCATTAATTTGTTAATTTTTTTTAATAGAGGAGAATTTTTGGAAAAACTATTCAAAAGCATTTAAGATTATTAACTAGTGCCTCCTTATTAAAAAGTATACGTATAGTTGTATATATTTAGTATATCAGTGTTATTATAAATATTTATAAAAGAATCTAAAAATATTTAACAGTTTTCGCTTTCAGGGTCTTAAATACAATCATTATAAAAGTAGGATCTTAATTCATTACTAAAAAATTAATTTTCTACATATTATACTACCAGACCTAATGAAACTAAAAGCTATTGATTTCCCATCAACATACAATTGTTTCCAACCAAAAACCCTTTGATATTAAAAGCTGAATTTTAATTTTTTTTGTTATAATCTAAAATAGCTTTAGTTAAATATGGAATGTACATTCCTGCATAGCTTTCTCCTGTCAACCATATGGGATTATCAAAATTTATGATGTCAATAAACCTTTCTCTGAAGATAATAAAGGCTTGTAAAAAATCATCCGCTGTACTTATATCGTCATATAATTGGTTTTCACTTTTATTTATTGAATAACCTACTCCTGGAGGCCCTTCAAAATAAAGCATGTTTGCATGATTATTCCAAGAAGTTTTTTAAGCATCTGTTAAAAATAAATTTATACCTTCAAATATAAATGGTCCATTTTCTGAAATTAAGCCTATTAAACTGGAGCAGCCAGGTCCGCCGTTGAACCAAAGAACTAAAGGGTCGTTTTTTGGATCATTTGCACTTTCTAAAAAAACGTAGTGAATTTATCTTTTTCCATCTGAACTTACATCTAGCATTCCACTATAAATATCGTAATCTGTTTTACCATATCCAGGAAATTCGGTCACCAAGTCTTATTCTGCGGTTCTTTTAGGTGAGACAGTACTCAAAAAAAATTAAATAATTGCTATTACTACTATTATTTTTTACATTTATGTCTAATAAATCCTGATAATTATTTATATATATTAATTTACTAATATTATTATCTAAATTAACAATTAATTTATTGGCGGAAAAATCAATTTTATTAAAATAATTTTATTTTATCAGTGTTTCGAATACTTTCATAAGAATTAATAGAAAAATTAATTAATATAAATAAGAAAATAAAAAATAAAAAAAATATAAAAACTATAAATAAATTAAAAAAAATTAAGTACTTTTTAAATGTAATTTGTTATAGAAGAAAAAAAAAAAATTGCTTTTTTTTTGAATTTTTTAAAATCATGCTAGTGTAATAGTACTGAAATTACTATGATTGCATGCAGAAAAGGATGGATAATCTCTTAAAATGGAGAGCAATTAGAAGATTTTGATAACAAAGAATTAGTTTTTTTCCAATATTTTTAGGATGTTTTCTTCACCTCTACTACTGCCAAATAAGAATTTTAAAACAAAGTTTTCGCTTTGAATTATGACTTTTCTGTTTTGCTAAGAAGTTTGAAAAGTGTCAAATTCTCTGCTAGAAAATTAATGTTCTAATTTTATTAAAAAGACCTAAATGAACCAGATTTTTATAATATGGACATTCATTTACTAACTGATGAAGGCTAACTTCATTTTCAAAAAGGTTTCTATAATAATAGAGAATTAGCTATTAAATTTGACCTTTATAGATAAACTATATAAGAATTTGAAGATGATAAAACTCTGTACCTCTCAGTAAAATATTTTTTGTTTTTTATTTATTTTTAATTAAATTTAATTTCTTATTAATATAATTTAATTATAGGTAAATGGAAAATACTTAAAACAATTAAAGGAAATGAGAAATTATCCTACAGAGTGGAAGATGTAGGAATAAAATTTGGTGATAAAATCTCCAAATTAGCCAGAAATGAAAAAAATTCATGTCGATAGGACTTTGTTTGAAATATACAATTATGAAGCTTTTTAAAATTAATTTAAAGGTAATTTACTATTACCTTCTAATTACTTTGACCCACACTTGTTTCTCTAATAAAAATCCAAAGCTCCTAAATTTGATATATACTTTTAAACTGTGGGATTTGGAGGGAATAAAAGCGTCGTTTTTTATGTTAGAACTAAAACAGAGTAATATTAATTTTTCCATGCTTTTATTTGCGTTGAATAAGAATTGCAAGAAGATTAATTTATTGACATAAGTAAAGGCTCTATAAATTAAAATATAGACTAAACTTATGGTTAGTAAAATTAGTTAAATGTCTAAAAGCAATAAATAAGTAATATATAAGAAATAAATTAGAATTCTCAAATCGATAGATAGTAGAGTATCAGCTCAAATATTAATGTTTTTGTAATAAATTAAAATTAAATTTAAAATAATATCTAAATTCTCATATTTTTTTATAAATTAGGATAAGTATGTTTCCGAATCAGAAAACCAAGATGAAGAATAAAACGATTTTTAACAAAGTATTAGCAAGCCATTATAAATTTAAGATAAAAGTCATAGGATTAAAAAACAAATAAATCAAAGTAACCAAAAAATTAATAACTTTTAAACGCCGATAAATAAGAAAAAAACCATAAGAATCAATATATCTTAAGAAGAATAAAATTAAAATTAAAGCTTTTGTTAATTTGAAAACTCTAATGTTATAAAAAGTTATCACTCATCATAAAATTAGAGTAGCTAAATTTAGCAAAAATATCTCTAAAATAAATAATAAATAAATTAAAACGAATAATAATACTAGTACTAGATGGAAAAAATATAAAATCACTAATAAAATATGGTAAACAGAAATAATATGTAACCAATGCAGTTAATAATGGTACCTAACTCGAATTACCTGTATATGGCACCTGTTTAGTAATAGCAGTTTAATAATAACTAAAATTAAAATTAAGTCTAACTATAGCAATAAATGATTTAAATACAGTAACCTAGCCTACTTGAATATTTAAACCAATAAAAATAATAATAAAATTAAAATTAATAATATTCTATATTTAAAAGATCTTCTTAATAAAATACTAATTCTAAAAATAATTGGGTAAAAGACAGCTATTAAAATAAAACATTTTTAAATTAAAACAAAAAGCTTGTTAAATAAAACTGAAGAAAAATTATATAATTATATTTTAAATTGTAAATAATATATTAAAATTGTGCAAAAATAAATAAATTTAAATTCATATAAACATATACTATATTATAGAAATTAAACTTTATAAAAAATTTTCGATTTAGAACTTGTTTTTTAAAATTAATTAGATTTTATCGAGTTATTTAAATAAAATTCATTTCAAATCATAAGATTATGATTGGATTTGATTTAATTAATAAAATAAAAAATATTTGATTATTTATTATAGTTTCTTTAAATAATTATAATTTTTAAAAAACAATAAAAATGTCTTCACCAACAAAATCTTCTTCCCAAACAAAAAACTTATAAGACACTTAATTTTAAGAATAAATATAAAACATAGAATCTCAATTTGGCTAAAAATTCAGAAAGTTAGCTTAATTATGGGCTCCTTGTAATTAAATAAACAAAGTTGATATTATAAATTATTATTGATATTTATTTATTATGTAAACAATATTATTTTATGAAAAATTTAGCTTTAAGACTGGCCATTTTAATTGGAATTGCCACCATAGCAGTTTTAGTAAGAGTATATGCGGTTATTAGATATGAATCAGTCATTCATGAGTTTGACCCATGGTTTAATTATAGAACTACCAAATTCATTGTAGAAAATGGAGAAGGTTTGTATGGATTGTGGAATTGGTTTGACTCTGAGTCTTGGTACCCTTTGGGAAGGTAAATTAATAAATTAAATAATAAAATAATGAATTTAGTAATAAATAAAGAAATTATAAATAATTTATTTATTAATAAATACTGTTTCAATTTTATTTATTTAATAATATAAAAATAGAGCTGTAGGAGGAACAGTATATCCAGGATTAATGTCCACTGCATATATTTTCTGGTGGACTTTGTAAAATATTTTCTGTTTACCAGTTGACATTAGAAATGTATGTGTTTTTATAGCACCTATTTTTGCAGCTTTATCTGCTTTCACAACTTATTTATTTACAAAAGAAATCACTAAAAGGTCAGAGGCTGGGCTTTTAGCAGCCCTATTCATTTCAGTATGTCCTACTTATATGAGTAGATCAGTAGCTGGATCTTATGATAATGAAGCTGTAAAAAAAAGATATATAAATAAATAAATTAATAATTTAATTAAATTTAATTTAATTTACCATTATTTAACAATATCAAAATTAAATACGCTTATTTTTAAAAAGGTATCTATTTGGGCTTTATTGTATTGTTTCTACACTTGGATAAAAGCCGCAAACACAGGAGGATTATGGTGGGGGGCCAATTCAGGTCTTGCATTATTTTATATGGTTGCTAGTTGGGGAGGATATGCCTTTGTTATAAATATAATTCCAATTTTTGTTTTATTTTTAATGATTACTAAAAGATACACTACTAAAGTTTATGTTGCTTATAACATGTTTTATATACTAGGAACATTTTTATCTATGTAAATTCCTTTTGTAGGTTTCCAAGCAAGTAATTTATTTTAACATATAAGTTTTTAAAATTATTAATTAAAATACTTATTTAATTTAATTTATTCAGTTAAAAGTAGTGAACATTTAGGCTCGCATGCAGTTTTTATTTTAGTTAATAGTGTAGCATTTGTTCAATTTTGTAAATAGTATATGCCTTAAAAATAATTCGATCATATAGTCAAATTGATTGCTTATATTTTTGGAATATCCGTTTTATTAATCTTTGCATTTGTTATATTATCAGGTTTCTCAAAATGGTCAGGTAGATCAATGACTTTACTTGATCCTACCTATGCCAAAAAGTAATTAAATATTTAATAAAGAAAATCATATAAATTAATATTAAATATTAATCAGGTATATTCCTATTATTGCGTCTATTTCTGAACACTAGGCTTCTACGTGGTCTTCCTTTTTCTTCGATTTACATTTTTTAATGTTATTTACCCCTATCGGACTTTATTACTGTAGTAAAAACCCCAATTATGGAAAAATTTTCGTTTTGATGTATGTTGTACTTTCCGTTTATTTTGCAAGTGTTATGATTAGATTATTATTAGTTTTGGGGCCTGCAAGTTGTATTGTCGCAGGGATAGGAGTTTCATTTGTTTTTAGAAATTTTGCAAAATCAATTAGGCAAGCAGTCTTAGGAGAAGACGTTGAAAAATTAAAATTAATTAATAAACCTAGAAAAGCTAAAAGAAGAATAAGTCCAATTTTTGCACTAGTTGGTTTTGTTTTGATGGGTATAAAACTTTAAGTTAATTTGCAAAAAAATATAATTATTTTTTAATATTTTTAGGATACTTAATTAGTATTTACATTTTCCATTCCCACTTTACAGGAGCTGAAGCCTATTCTAGCCCAAGTATCATTTTATCTAGTAAAGACAGGTTCGGAAATAGACATATCATTGATGATTTTAGAGAAGCTTATTATTGGCTTAGAATGAATACATCTAGGGACTCAAAAATTTTAAGTTGGTGGGATTACGGTTATTAGGTATTTATTGTTTAAAATTATTATATATTAAAATTTTTTAATTTTATCATTAAATTAGATTACAGGAATGTCAAATAGAACTGTTATAGCAGATAATAATACTTGGAATAACACTCATATCGCAACTATTGGTTTAGCACTCGCTAGTAACGAAAAAGATGTAACAATAAATTATTAAATTTGTTTTAGTTTATTTATTAAGGCTAATATAATAAAAATTTATATATACTAAAAAAAAAAAGGCCTACGAAATTTGCGATAAATTAGATGCAAATTATGTTTTAATTATATTTGGAGGAGCTAGCTACTATTCTGGAGATGACATTAATAAATTTATTTGGATGGTTAGAATTGCATCAGGAGTATATCCTCATGTTAAAGAAGAGCATTTTTATAGTAAAGGAAGATATAGGTAAGAATTTATTAAATTATTAATATAAATTATATAAATATTTAAAATTTAATATTTTACTTTACAGAATCGACTATGATATGAGTAAAACTATGAGAGATTCACTGATGTTTAAATTAAGTTTTTACAGGTTTGGTGATTTAATGACTTCTTATGGAAAACCAGCTGGTTATGATACAGTTAGGTAATCAGAAGTGGGAGAAAAACATATAAAATTAAATTATTTTAGAGAGGCATTTACTTCTGAAAATTGGATTGTAAGAATTTTCGAAAGACTTCCAAGGTAAAAATATAGTTTATACCCATTTAAAATAAAATTTTATTCTATAATCATTAAGTATTATATTTTAAGAATAATTTTTTTATTTAGAAAAAATAGAGAATAAATATCTCTCAAGTCGAAAAAAAATACACTACCTTAAAATTTAGATGAATTTAAAAAGAAATTAGATATTTTTGATGAACACCCATCTAATTACTAATTTGTTGTGAAAAAGAAAAGAAAAGTAGCTACTTATAGCAGCTGAAAAAATTGTTAATTTGTAAAATTATTATTATAAATTACACATTTTATTTTTAATATAATACTATAATCATTATTTATACTTATTATATTTATATTATTTAATTGAATAATAAATATTATAATTTTCAAACTTCAACAATTTTATAAATAATAATTAATTTAATATGATATTTTTTAAATGAAATTTATCATGTGCTCTAAATTGATTTAATTTTCTTGGTCACTAAATTTTTTATAGATTGAATAATTATGATTTTCTTTCATATCATTTTATAAAATGTCTTCTTTGTTAATAAATTCATTTAAATCATCTACGTAAGTTATAATGTGATAGATAAAAAATAATATGCTTTCCATTATATTATAATTTACATTATATGTTTTTAAGGATTCTGAAATAAATTTAAATTTTTAACTAATATCTTATTAAAAAAAACTAAGTATAATTAAGTTTTTTAATAATAGATTACAGCTTTAAGTTAATTATTAACTTTTTAATAAAATATTTTTATCTCTCATTTAAGAGTTTAAAATTTAAATTTATTTATAAGTAGTATCATTTTTAATGATGCTCTAAAGTTAGTTCATTTATTCAGAAAAAATCATAAGTTAATTATTAAAATCATATTAATTATTAGGAAATAATTGATAATCTTATTTTTTAATACTTAATATAAGTTATCGGTAATTTTATTAATAATTTTAACTCATTTAAATGTACTCGTCTTAAATAATTTATATCTACGATATTTAATGTAGTTATTAAAAATTGAGCATCTGTATATATAACAATAATTATTTTTGCTCCAATAAATAGAATAAAATAAATATAACTGAGTTACTACTTAAATTAAATATTTCTACAATTTATTTATAATATTAAGCTCCAATTTTAAAAATTTCATTTTTTGCTGACAATTTATTTCTTTTTAAAATTAATTCTTTAAGTATTATATTATCTTCTTATATATCCTTTTAAGTAAAATAATTTATTGAAACAATTTAAAATTATATTTTTTTACCTTCATTTTAAAATAATCTCCATATCTGCATTTTTAAATAAAATAATATATTTAAATAAGATCAGGTCTATTATGAGAATCATGGGATAACATTTTATTAATTAATTATATCAAGTTTTAGCTATAGTAATTTGTATTTTTATTAACACTAATAATATTTTATATTTATTAATTTCTTTCATCAAAATCATCTTTGGGCACTTATTTAAACAGTATTTAAAAAAACAAAACCCCTAAACTGTGAGATAATATTTAATTTTTCACTTTATAGTTTTATTAAATTTCCTCATTTCTTAAAATTTCTGGCGGAAAATATATTTTAAAATCCTAATTTTACTTATAAAGCTTAATCACCTTATTAAAACTATAAACAAATTTTTATGTAAAATACCCTTTTAATTTTATATTTTAAAATTTGTCTATGACTATATTTTAATGGTTAATGTCTAAATGATTAAGATTTATAAGTGCCAAATTCATGTATGCGCTAGTTATTTTTTCTAATATACAGATTTGAATTTAGTCTTATTCTTTTTATTAATAATAATTGGAAAATTATAAAATATTTTAATCATATCCTTGGTAAAACAGGTATATATTATCAGTTGTTTCAATTATTTTTTAGGGTTTTAAAATGTAATCTTTTATTATAAGAAATAAATTAATTTACAAAGTGACATTCATTAAATTAAGATAAAATCAATAATTTTATATATTGACCAAAAATAAAATAAATACCTGTAAGACTGGAAATTTGTTGTGTATATAAAAAATTTTATTTTATATCATATAATATATTTTCACTTTCTTAATTTTTTATTATCTTTTCTACATGAACTAGCTTATTATTATCTTTTGTATTTGACCCCTAATATATTTTTTTTTATCCGATGTAATCTTAAAAATTTTATTCTGGATTTTGTAAAATATATTAACCTATTTTAAAAAATTTATTTTAGTGCGAATTTAATTTTTTCTCATTTAAAAGTCCAATTGTTTTCGAAGAAATTTAATTTTTATATATTTCATTGTTATTATCCATTAATTGTAAAATTTTATTTTTATTAAAATAAATTTTTATTATACTTTATTTTTCGCACCAAATTTAAATAAAAAAATATATAAATACTTGAAAGTTTAAATATGAATATTCAATATATATCAATAATCAATATTATAAATTGCAGGTAATTAATTCGTATCTTCAAAATTGAGTATATCTAATTCTAATTGATTAAGATGTTATAGGATAGAATTAGTATATATATTGGCAAGTTCATTTTGTAAGGGAATGCTTTGAGCGAGACTAGATATATCTTTGACTCCGTTTAATTCTTTGCTATTTTTAAAACCTAATCCAAGCCTAATAGTCTAATTTTCTTAATCGATTTATATACCTTACAACATTTCATCAAACTCATAAGAAAATTATAATTTTGAAAATATATCATTTCTGAAATTTTCTTAAAACAAACCTGACATTAATTTTGGGAAATATAATTAAAGGGGCACCAAACATTTTTCTATTAAAATTTTATTTTCAATTATAAAAGAGAGCAAATTAAATAATTTAATAAAATATTATATTTATATATACTAGTATTTTTTGGATTCTGTATAGCTTTAACAAAAACTTCAATTGCTTTCATATGAATAGGGGGATTAGAACTATTTTTTTAGTCAAAACTAGGTAGACTTGAAGCTTATAATTAAAAAACATAAATAAATAAGAGATGTTTTTTTAAAAATGACAAATAATTTACCAACAAACTTAGGTGACAATAATAAAACTTTAAATTCCTTGATATTTAAACTATAGTAAACTTTTTCATTTAAAATATCTAAAATTCCTTTTCTTATGGAATCAAATAATGGTAATGTTTATTTAATAAATATATTAAATATTGTCTTTTTTATAGAAGCTACTAATTTTTAGTGGTCATTTATTAGAGAATTTAAATCAATATTCTAATTTAAAAACCTAAATATTTATTCAAGTAAATTGATTTTATCTTTTTTCTCTTGAATGTCTACAAACCTATCATTTATAACATTCTCTAAATTCCAATTTTTTATAATTGGATATTGATATTCAATATCTTATATATTTATTTTTTTATTAAGTAGTAATTTTAGGTTCAAATCTGAAAACTCAAAATTAATAAATTAGTTAACGCAAATAGTATAGCCTATAAACCTTCCAAATATTCTTAGCTTATTCACATTTTCTTACGTGGGTTGAGCATCTTTAGAGATAAAATACTTATAATATTGGTATTTTTTATTCAACTTGTTATGATTCTTATTATATTTTTTAACGTCATATATGTGTTATTTTTATTCGAAAATACCTTTATTTATAATTATTTTAAAATATTATAAATTTATACTTTATTAATTTTAAATAAATTTACCTATGTAGTAATTAAAAATTTGTTCATCTATTTCATTACCATACTTTTAAAATATATTTTAGTTTTAATGCGATAATAATATAATTTTTTTGGCCATAATTTATTTTGGAGTGTTTTTATAAAAATAAGATGACATTAGCTATTCATAAAATGATAACTATTCTTGTGAAATCACTTACTTGAAGGAGTATTAAGCTAAATGTTTCTCATAATTATAATCCATGTACACGCCATCTCCCCCTTCTGCTTTTATATTGCATTTAGAAACAAATGATAATAATTTTGGGTCACACAAGTTCTTTATTTTTAAATTATTTAAAAATATAATATTTAAATTATCTACTTAAATTATTAAAAAGTTATATAAAGTTAGTTACCTATTCTATAAAGAAGTAAAGAAATTTATTTTATTTTTGACAGTTTTTAATGTAATGGTACAAAAACTAGCCAGGTTAATTAGGTATAAAAATTTTAATTATATTTTTTATGGAATTAAGGAATTATTATTGCTAAATGAATTTGTTATCATTTGGTTTTTCAGATTCTAATATTAAAATATTTTATACAACATTTTAGAAAGTATGACCTAAGTTTAGGAAATTTATTAGATCTTAAAATATATCGCAAATATGATCCAAGAGTTCTTATTTAGATACATGAGAATCTATAATGGTACCTATCTTACTCATTAAATTTGCAAACCTTTCATAAATTTTTAGTATATTGCTGAATTTATTTAAAAGTTTACCCATCAAAAATTGTTTAACTTTGACTTTAGTAATTTTTTAGTTATTCTCATATTATTTATCTATATCTTTGTATTTTTGTTCTTTCTCGTATTTTTTAAACATTCTGCTTTTTTTTATTTCTTCTTTTTTTTAATTTTTTAAATCATCTAACTTTAATACCTAATTAATATGTTTTTCAAGCTGTTCTTAAATTTTGAACAAATTAATTGAATTATTTTGATCGAATAAGGGACTAAATTTGGTTTTTAATTCAGCATAATCTTTGCTATTTACAATTTTTTCTTAAAATTAGGGATTTAAAGTATTGAAGATATCTAATTCTTATTTACTAAGAATTTATATGTTTTCTTTTTTTTCAATAATTTTATTTAAACTTGATAATAACTTTTAAAAACCATCAAAACTATCACAGTTACTCTCAGCGTACTTCAAAAATGCTTCGTAGTAATCCAGAACATATTCCCAAGTTTCTGTGAAAGATTATTCATAAAAGTCATAATGTTGGTATAAGCTAGGAAAAGCCTAAAATATTTATTTTTAAAACTCTTACTCAATTCCCTTATTAAAGACATATTTTTCGGAGCTAATATGTGGACTTTAAAAACTTTTATAATAGTTAATTTTCTTGAATAAAATTGGAGTGGATGATGGACATAAATTTAGGGCACTTTGCGACAAAATTTCCTATAAGGTCTCTATTTAACACAAATTAAATAATTAATGTTAAAAATTTGAAAAAATTAATATATTTTTATAATAATAATAAATTAAGTTAAGTATAAATTTAATTACTTTCTTCCCAATTGTTTTAAATTTCTTATAATATTTCTTTAGAATTTTTTCGCTTTTATTCTGTTTCTTTAACTTTACTTATTACAATTTAAGATTCAATATTTCTCATTTTTTCCTTAATTTTTTCTTTGAAGGAAATCTAAGTGGTATTTTCATAAACTTATGACAATAAATGAATCGGTAATAAATATATTTTATTTTCCTATTATTTGGCTGAATTTATTTAAAATTTTGACGTCAAATTCCTTGCGTTTTTAATTATTGGAACTGAGTTTATTTTTAGGTTATGATCCTATAAATTAATATAAAAAAATAATTTTTATAAAACTATTTATTTATAATATATAATGATATTAAACAAATAATTGCTTACAAATTCTTAAAAGTTGCAATCGGCTAAGAGGGTTTAGCTTTCTTTACTAATTAAAGAATAAAATAACATATAGTACCCATAATTATTAGACTCATTTGAACCTACATTAAACAAATCAGTTCTACATATAATTTTAAATTTCATTGTTTCTAATAAGCTTTAAATTATTTTATTTATTTTTGCTTCATTTTTTTCTGATTTTTGAAGTTACTCCTAAATTTCGTAAAATCCGAGACTTTTTAAAATTTTTATACCATCCTAACTTTTCGATAATTAAATTATATCTTAATTTTCTAACTATAGCAAATAAAAGATAGTATCGTATATTTAGTAACAATTTTATATGTTGGAACAAATTGATTCCATATTAATAATTAAATTTGTAGAATTGTAATTAATAAAGCATTTTAACAAAGTTTCTATGGATTTTTCTTTTAATTATTAAAATTATTTTGTGATTTCCGCATTATTAAAATAAAAATCTGGTTTTTCATTATATTCAAAATCTTCAAATAGTAAATCTTTTTGATCCTCATTCTTGTCTTCTTCTTAGCCTTATTCTCCATTGAATCCCATTAATTCATTATAATAAGAAATTCTTTCTTCAATTTCATAGGAGTCACACCCTTCTTATATGATTTCTTCAATTTCGTATCTAACTTCTCTAGCTATTATTAAATTTAATTATTAAATGCTTATTAATATAAATTTAGAGTTTATAAATTTTTACCCTCTTCGTCTTCTTCCTCTTCGGTTTATTCTCCAATTAATTCATCGTAAAAATAGTCATAGCTAAAAATTTATTTAAAAAGTATAAAAATATACACCAATTTCATATTAAAAAATAAATAAATTGTTTTACTCTTTAGGAGCTCTTGATTTTTATTTGGATTTATTATTATTTTTGCCGCCGAATTCGGGAAAAACTCCTTTTTTCAACGCTAAAGCTTCTTTGTATAGGTTCTAATCTATAATTTTAACTACTTATTCGTCCATTCGCTTTAATAAATCTTCCCTTTCTTCTTAATTTAACTTTTTTATAAATTATTTGTATTTTTTCTTTTCTTATAAACTTAAGTTTATGCTCGGCTTTCTCCAGTCTTAATCAAATGGGATTTCCCCATTTTCATTTTTCATATTTTAAATGATCTAAATAAAAAAAATTTAAGGATAATATAGACTATTTTTATAAGTTAAATTAATAAATTAATTAAAAATGACTTGTAAAATTTAATTTACCTATTTTTCTCTTTGATGGTAAAGTTACCATTTTAATTGTTCACTTTCATTAAATTCTCTTTAAATTTATAATTTTAAAATCTCTTCCTTTAAATCTTTTTCTTTTTCTTAATATTACTTGCTTTCTTCTTCATCTTCCTCTTCTTTTTATAAATTCACATTTTCACTAATATCGGTATTTTATTTAATTTGTTCTATCGTTTTTTAAACCTTATTGAATCTAATTTAATCTTCCAAATAAGTAAAATTTAAGAAAAGCTCACTGATAGATTTCTCTCTTTTTTAATTTACAATCCAATTTAAAAATTTATTTTAAGAATTAAAAATTTGTTCTTATAGATTAGCATTTATATCGGCTGATACCGATTTCACGTTAATTACTTTTAATTACCCTTTTTTATTACTGACTATAAATTTATTCAATTTCAATTATTTTGCTTCATCTTAGCCTAATATTTACTAGGTGAAATCAATTGATTGTATTTCATCTAATATCTTTTACATTTAAACATTTTATTCTGATGATGAAGTTTATTAATTTCTCAATTTATCATCAAGTTTATCAGATTTAATTGTTATAAAATTATAGGGGTCATTATCTTGGTCTTCTTTTATTTTTATAGTTTTTTCGTATAAAATATGCCTGAAATTTGTAAAATTATAGTAATAGAAGTATGGTTATAAATCAATTTTATCTGAATCTCTTTCTTCTAATTTCTTAAAAATAGTGGTATTTAATTAATGTTTTGTTTTATTCACTTACTATATAATATTCAAATCCTAATCACTATTTATATTTTATAAAAATAAATTATATTAATCATGCTACTCTTTAGTTTCTAGTAAATGAAAGTATTCTAGCTATATTTCAAGTATTTACAAAAAAAAAGAGTCATAATTAGATAATAAATTGATTTAGTAAAAAATTATTTTAAATTATCTCGTTTATTCTTAATCTTGTTCTTTATGATCATTTCTTTTTATAATATATTTATCAACGTAATTCTACAAACTTGTTTTAAATTCATTTATTCCCTTTTCAAATATAAAGTTGTCATTAGAATTAATAATCCAATGATCAAGGGATTTTGTATATTGTATTTCATATAATGGATAATTTTCTACTATTGATTACAAAAGGCTTTATCCGTTAAGTATTTCTTAATATCTTCCATCAAATATAATTTATAATAAGTCAAAATCATAGTTTTAATTTTTAAAATTAATTGAAAACTGTATTAAGTGAGGGTAAATTGTGAATAATCTAACTAAGATTTGAACTAAAACCATTGGTTCAAATAAATTAAATTGTATATTTTAGGAATTATATCCGTTATTTTTGTATTGAGATATCTACTCAAAAAGTAAATTCAACAAAAATTGCATAACTTTATTGGCTTTTTCTGGAATCTATATTTCATCTTAACTATTCATTTGTTAATTTGTTGTTAAATATTTTTAAAATTTGCTTAAATAATGCTTGTATTGAGATTCTTCCTATTCATATGTCATGTCTGCTTGATCAAAATTTTGATTTAAATTATAATGTTCTATTTCATGAGACAAAGTCTAAAAAACTTTAGATATTTCTTTAGGGTAATTTTTGTAATAACAAAGGTAATGGCTTATCTATTCTTTAAATTTCTAAGAAGTTGAGTTATAAAAGCTTTTTTTATATCTAAATTCTAGATTTGCTCTAATAAAATCGATAAATATATTTTATTTTGCTGCATTATTTTCTATAAAGTATTCAGATTCGATTTATTTTATCAATAAAAAAATAATCGGTTGCAAATAATTGTACATGTCACATTTTTATACCTTATCCCCTAATAATTCTAAATATTGTTGAATGTTTCCCTAATTTGTCGATATTTATTTATAAAATGGAATATTAATATAATAAATGCTGTTTAATATTATAAGCCCATTTAGTATAGTATCCTTATAAAATTGGCAATTTTTCATCAAACTATTTTAAAAAAAGTTTTAAGTTTCTTTACATTTAAATAAATTAATTTTTATAAATTTACTTTAATAAAGATTTTTAGTTTATCGTAATTTTAATCTTTTGAAATGGTTCTATTAATAGCCATTTACTCTGACCTTATTAAAATAGATTTTATTTATTCAAGTGAATTTTTGCTTTTGTATAATTAAATAAGTGATCTGATATTTTTTGGATTTAAAATGAATCAGAGCATTCAATGATATTAAAATTTCTATGATAAATAATTAAATTAATTAAAATAATTTTAAAAGAAATGTAATATTTAATTTTTACTTAGGTTAAATATCTTAATTTATTCCTGATAATTCTGTGAAATGTTGTTTAATTTTTAAATATATACCACTGGAAACATTTTTTACTTTTAAATTTATTGTATTACTTGTTTAGTTGTACTAAAATAAAAAAAATAATTAAATTTATTAAATTAGGTGATTTTAAATTCTTACTTCTACTTCTTAAATGACCAATTATTAGACACCTTATGTTTTATTTATACGAAAAATTAAATTAGAAGATGGAATAATTTTTTATAATGGTTACAATAAATTATTTTAGTCCATTATTTTATATATATCAGAAAAATTTTGAGCATAATCGTTAATTTTTGGTAATAAATTTTAGATATCTGTTATAATTTCATAAGTCAAATTATCCTTCTTTATGAGGTTTTTACAGAGAAAGCTTAGACATTTTTTTTAAAGCTTCAATCCATCTTTTAGCGAAACTACACATTTAAATATTTTATTAATGTCATTTTTATCGATGTTATTTCTCACAGTTTCAATATTTTAATAAACAATATAATGCAATATATTTATCAATTAAATAATTAGTGAAATTTTTTCACTTACCATATTATTATTGTTGTCTTAATTTTAACCAGGAATTAAAATGTGTTTAGATTTATATTTCTATTTTTAATTTAAATTATATAGGTAAAATTTTAAATTATTTGTTAAAATATATTATATTTTATTTCATTATAATCATTAAAAAACAATTTTATCAACTAAATTTAATTTAAAAATATAATTTAGTTGTTTTTAATAAAAAGAAAATCTAAAACCATTTTGATTCCTGTTGTACTAGTATATTCGAAATATTTTATTATTATTTTTATATATTATAGAGAGTTTTATCCAAATTTATTGAGCATAATTTCTTATATTAACTTTACATATTTTAATTCTTATAGTTCACTGTTAAAAACTTTATCTAAGAATTATTGGTAATCTATTTAAGCTTTTAAAAAAACATTTTTAGTAAGTGATTTTGACCATTCTTTCAAAAATTATCCGTAATCTAAAAATATTTAATATTTATATCAATTAAAGTATGTTTGATCAAATAATTATATACCTGTATTAAATATATCAGCAACTTCTTCTTAATTAATATTTTTACAATAAAATTAAAATTTTTTATCAAACATTTAAATTAAATTCGAATAAAATACATCTTCATTTTCTTTTAAGCTTTAATTCTCTTACAATAGATTATTTATCTTAAAAACAAAAAAAAATAATTTTATTAAATATATAGGCAATTGCAAAATTTGTTTATTTATAAAACCAAAATTATATTTAATTTACCAACTATACTGCCTGAATCCATTTAGTTTATTCTTAATTTAGATAGTACTAATTATTTATAATAGAATCCATTTACTCAACAATATTTATTTTTTAATCCTTTAATTTTTTAATATTTATTATCAAATTTAAATAATTAAATGAAACTCTTAAAATGGCCTTCTCAAACTCATCTGTATTTTTAAAATCCCAAACTTCAAGATTTAATTAATTTTAATTTATCAGTTGATATAGTTGATTGTATTCACTGATGAAATATCTAAATCTGTTGTCTAATTCTAGTGAACAAAGAATTTCGACATACTATGGATCTTTATTTATGAGAAAATTAATTATTTTTGGCTTTTATACATATTTATTTTATAATTTATAAATCTAAAATTATAATTACTGGTAAGACATTTTTCATTTAGATAAATATAAACTAGGTCAAAATGTTAAAGCAATTTTGGTGTTAAGTGTAATTTTTAATCTTTGCCAACAAATTAAGTGTACTGTTATTTATTAAATTTATAGTTATCATAAAATTCTACAGTTTCTTTAAAGTCATCATCTTCTTCATTAAATTTTGTAAGATTATTGAAATTGTCGAGATATGCTACTTTTAAAAAGTAATAAAGAGTATAAATAGCAATATGATCATTTATTTTGCTATTTTATTATTAAATTAGGTTTATTTAATCGAAATAATGATAAGTCAAAATTTATTTTTATTTATTAAGAATTTTATAACATTTTGAGCTTTTGTAAGAAAAAAGCTTTAACTAAATCTTATTTATACTTTTTTCTAATAAGGATAAAATTTCAAAATCATTTAATATTAAAAACAACTGACTTTCCGAGATTTTGACCTTTATCTATTTTTTTTACTATTCTTAACTATTTAATTCAACTATTTTACTTTATACGTCTATAGAAAATTCTACCAAATATGGGTAAAATTTTAATAAAAGATCTTCATTATCTTTATATGTTTTTAAAGATGTTTCAGAGAACTAAATATATAATTTATAATCAATTTATATTAGAATTGAAATATTTATGAATTTAATTTAATACAACTTTATATTTAGTAATGATATAATTCTTTTCGTCTCTAATTGTTTTTATACATATGATACTTAGTAAAAATGTAATTTACTTATATAACAATAAGCTATTATAAATCTATTAGTCCTCTTAATTTATATTTGTGTTTGAATCTTTTAATTTTATTTAAATTTTTAAAAAAAATTATATTTTCATATCCATATATGATAAATAAATATATTTTACCTATTTTATCATAAATGTCGTAAAATTAATTTGATCCTATTAGTTTTATTATTAACTCTTTAGTTTCTTTTTTCTATAGTATATTAAAAAGTTTGGTAATCACCAAATTATAAACAAATTCATAATTTTAATTTATTAGAGTAATTATAGGATTAATCGTATCTGCTGTAATATAATCATTTAAATCCAACATTTCTAGCATAAAATCTAATAGTTCTTCTAAGTTAAATTAGTTTGCTAAATCCAAAGAGTGTAAAAAGTTAGTCATAATCATTTTTTTTAATTTTTAAGCAAATTATTATGGATAATAATAATTCTGTGTCTTAAAATCTATTTTTCTAATTTTGTTTAAACATTCAATTTATTTTTTGATTTCTCTTATTAAATTTGGCTTATGAGGATTATACCTCTTGTAACATGATAAACAAATCTAATAATATTAAGTTGAATAATTATAATATGTGATTATAAAAATTATAATTAATATACATCGAAGTCGCAAGCTCTGTGAGATAAATTTTAAAGGCTTCCTCCTTATTTACATTTGTCACAATGCCAGTATCTATGATTAAACTAAAGTGTAGTATTTTGGTCACACGATCCACATATTTATGGGAAATTTATAATGTCATAAGACTAACATATCTCTGAAATATAAATAATTAAAGAAATTGTAATTAGAAATATTTAAAAATTTATTATATTGATATATACCTATTTATTTGTAGACACAGTCAATACATTATTTAATAGAACATCCCTTTTAAATGCATTTAAAAACATAAAGTTCTTAATTAAATCCTTATTTACAATAATTGCATGTATCAAAAATTTCAACTTAATCAGACAAGGCTAAAGCAAATCCGCAAGTACATTTTATAACCTTTATGATAATCATAAAAATAATTTTATTAAAAAATTTAATTAAAAAATAAACAATATATTCCTTATATTATTTTTATAAAAAAGATTTTTAAATTTTGTTTTAATTTAATCTTTATTTTAAGAAAAGATGGATTCAATGGTAATATTTAAATTAATTATTTTATGCATATATATGGCCTTAAAATATTAGAATATAGGTTTATAAATATATAAATTTCATAGTACATATGCGCAAGGATAACAGAAATTATTTTTTTTGCAAATTTTACATCCAATTGTATATTTATTTTCTTCATTACACTTAAGACATATGTTATTAGAAATAGGCCTCATTAACTCTCCACACTTAAAATATATATAAGTAATTAGCAAAAGTAAAATAAATATTTTTAAATTGAATATATTTTTACACAAAATTATGGAATTTCTTTATTAAATATTACTTATTTTTTAATCATTTATTTTTATTATTCATTTTATTTAAGTTCAATTAAACTATATATAAAATTTGAATAGCTTTTTTTTTATAATGACAAATACATATATTTCTATATATCTATAAATTCAATAGGAATTTTATCATATATTTCCTTCTTTAAAAAAGGATAGTTCTTAGTATCTAATTTATCTAAACATAAACACAGTATATTCTAGTGCAACTATTTATGTTTTTTACTATTTTATTTTTATAAATTTAAGAAAATTGATTTAAAATAAATAAAGCTCATTATAATTATAATAATAAATAATACCTAGAATTTATAAGTTATATGAATTCTTCCTTAAAAAGTAATTAAAATTATATTTTTCCAGAAACATCTGCGGAGTCTTTTATGTAGTACAAAAGTTAACTTGATAATATTTTGATTATATATAAACAAAGTCAGTGAAATTAAAATTAAAAAAATAATTAAATAAATGTATCCAACTAAATAAATTATTATAAATAACTCATTGATTTACCTTAATTAATGCAATATTTCCCAAAAAACCACATTTTTATTTAGGTCATAACATATCATAGCGTTAATAATCAAGTTTTAACTTATTTGTTTATAGTTTTATAATTCATTATCTTTTTTCTAAAAATCATAAGTTTCATTTAAACTATCAAATAATAAAACCATTTTTCTGTCTAATAAGTATTAATTTTTATTTTACTTGAAGTATTAGATTAATTTATCTTCTTCTAAATAAAAGAGTACAATTATAGTATAAATTATTTATATCTATAATAAAAATAGTATTATATCTTTTACATTTTTCAAACAACTAAGGATAATTGGTTCTTATTTAATGACTCAAATGCTTGGATAATTACTCTTTAATTTCGATAGAATTTTAAAAATTAAATTTAAAAACTAGTGATAAAAGCTGCACAATTTCTAATTATTCCTACTAATTGTATAAATCAGATAAATTTTTTATGGCTTCAACTAAATTATCCATTAAAATTAAAGAAGTATTTATTTAACATTAGTTTTCTGGTAGGTCAAATTCAAACTTTATTTTATTTTGAGTTTACTTTAAAATTTTTACTCCATCTATTTCTTTAATAATTTAAATAATGTTTTAATCCTTTTGATTATTTTATTCATCCAATAGTATTGTTAAAGTATAACTTCCAAGAGCGAAAAATTCTGATAATTACATAACACTCTCTGATATATACTATTTGTCGATTTAAAATAACAAAGTACCATCTCTTATCTGATAATGTGTTTTTGTGTGCTCATAAAATTATCCTAATTTCAAGCTAAATTTAATATAAATTAAAAAAAATAATAATGCAATATAAATTTTCAATTAAACACTATTACTCTAAAATGAAATGTGTTTTCTATCCAAATTCTTTAGTAAGGGAAAAATTTTTAAATTGCAAAATACTGTTATTCCAAAAATTTAGCCTAGAATTTATGTATTGAATATCATATATGTTTACTTGGTATACAATTGTATTAAAGTTGAAATATTGGTCATTTTTTTAGTGCAAATTTAAAATTTCTTCGGGCAAATTTTGACATACAAATTTCTATAAAGAACTTTCAGGTTCCTTTAATGACTAGAGATAGAAATTAATCATAATTAAAGGAAATTAAGGGTATTTTCTTAAAATTTTAGATCTATTTATTATTATTAAAATAGTCAATCCTAAAAAGGTGTGGAAACTATCTGTTTAATCACTTTATTATAAAAATAATTTTTCTTGTTTTATTTTTTCTAAAACTTCATTGATTTATTAATGGTCAAATGTTTCTTCAAATAAATTTTACTTTTGTATACTTAATACAAAATTTTAGTGCAATTTTTCTAGATTTTTTTCAATTTTTTGATACTTTCTATCTTTTACTTATATTTTATTAAAAGTGTAAAACATTTAAGTCAAATATAGTTTGGTGTATAAATTTATAGACTTATGTGATAGTATGGGGCTAATATCTACAAGGGTATCTTATTCTATGATTTTAAAAATAATAAAAAAATGTATTATCAAAATACAATGACTTTACTTTTAAAGAAGTTTTTGCATGAGAATTAATATCCATCAGTAAACTAATTAACAGCATTAAAATGAATATTTAAATTAAAGTATACTATTAAATTTTTTAATAAGTCAATTTCAATAAAAACCAATTTTTCAGATGCTTAATTTTCATTTATATGACATAACAAGCTTTACAAGTTTTCATAGAAAATGTTCTAAAACCTGTGCATTAATTGAATTTTATTTTCTATATTTTCTACATTAGTGAAATGAAAATCATTCTATTTTAAAAAAAAAGTTCTAAAATTATAATGATAAATAATTTTATATTTAAAATGTCAATAAAAATGTAGAAACTTTTATTATTTTACATCGATTATTTAATTCTTAATTTCTAATAGAATGCTATTTTAATCGAGCTGTTAAATTTTTTAGCAAGTTTCTTTTAAATTTGGGTTTGAATAAATATTAAAATCTATTTAAGACTCTTAGTAAGTTTATCTTATCACTTATTTTATTTAAAAATTTTCCTATTTAATTTCCATATTATTTATTTTTATTTATATATTGTAAAAAAGGTTATTTTATTTTTTTTATAATAGAAATTCTTTATTTTATTAAATGTTTCTTATTAAATAAGATATAATATAAACCTAAATAGTGTTTGGAAAAACCTATCAGAATTAAATAGATACTTACAATAATACCAGAATACAATATGTTTTTAAAAGTAAAGTTTATAAATTAAATATAAATTTTATTTTAAAATTATATATATTTTACAAAATTCAATAAAAATTTCCCGTATTTATTAGTAAGCTATATTAATTTAATGAAAATTCGCAAAAAATTATTCAGCCACAGAAATTTTTATGTATATAAAAAATATATTATATAATTTGCGAAATTTTAATTTACAATCACATACAGTTTATTATAAAGAAAGAACTTAAATGTAAATACCATACCATTTTAGCCTTAAATTTTAATTATTTAAGGTAAATAAATTCAATATTATTTGAATTCAAATTAATTTATGAGTTCAAAGGCGTATATATATAATAAATTATTGATTAATTGAAATTTTATTATTTAAATAAATTTTAAACAAAAATAAAAAACAAAAAAATAAAAAACAAAACAAAAAAAGTCAAAACTCATTATTTTCTTAATAAAAGATTATTCATATAAATATATATATTATAGTATATTATATAAAATTAAAAGACTGTATATTATATCATTAAATAAAAGATTAATTTATAAGATAAATTATTTTATAAAGTTTACATTATATTTCATATTTAATTTATAAAGATTAGAAATTTTATTTATAAAAATAAAATTTATTTTAAAAATTAAAATTTTTTAAAATTATCATTTTGACTAATTATCTGTATTAAAAATGATTTCCACTTTTTTAAGTCTACGCAACAAAAGTAAAAACTCATTTTTCATCTTTATAAAATGGTAGATATTTTTAAGTCTAGGGCTGAAATTGGTATATTAAAGCAGTTCAGATCTAAAAAAATTATAGGCAAATTTTCTTAATAACATTTTTTCGCAAAAAAAAACTAAATTTTAACTCTAAACTATGTTGATATTTTCGGTACTCTATATTTTTTCGGTTATTTGGTTAATTATATTTTGGTCCTTGAATTCCTGTGAAGAAACTTGCCTTTAAATTACAAAAGTGAATAATTTTTTGAATCGATTCAAATTATTAATCTTATTATTTTTGGGAATATATCTATTGTAAAAATCTTTCACATTAATATTAAGGTCCTATAAAATGGGCTCCAATTTGGACTTAATATTAATCAGATGATGTAAAAAAGCAGAACAGTAATTTTTCATAAAATTCTTTTTAATTTTTCTAAACTTTTCTTTTTCTTCTGACTATTACTGTAAGTTCCTTTGAAATCTATTGTTAGAATTGATTTTGTTTTTAGATTTTATAATTTTTTTAGTTTACCCCTATTTTTTCAATTATTTACCATTAATGTAGTCATAATTGTATTGACCTTCAATTTTATTACATTATTATTAATTATTAAAACTAATTTGTTCACGTATGAACTATATTTCTTAATCTCTATTCCTTTTTTCTTCCTCATTTTTTTCATTTATAATTTCAGGACATTATTTATTACTCTTATTAAATTTAAGCTCTTACATTTTTTTATCATTAGTATTTTACTTCAACGATATATTTTTGTTAAATTATTAATTATCACCATTTTATATTTAAAATTGCTCGAGTTTCTATTCACAAGTCTCTTCTAAATTTTATAAATCTGAAATTTTTATTTATTAAGGAATTGCATTTCGTTGAGTTTTAAATTTTTAAACGGTATTCACTTGTTCTGAATTCATATTTTTAAGTTCTAAATGATTAATGTTGTGTAATAGATTAACATGCAGGTTATTCTAGGGTAATGTTAAATTATTTTTTTGTTGAATTACTTTGAATTTTAATTAGGGGTCTTGTTATAGCAGTTTCCTCTATTAAATGTGAACTATATCTTATTTATTTTTATTTCCAACTTGTTAGAAAAAGAAATACTCCCTACCTTGCTCATTATGATCATTATTCATTCCTGTTTAATTAATAATATATTCTTAAGTATCATTGTGGAAATGATATAAATGGCCACTAAATTATATCTTTTTGTTGTCATATATTTCTTATATTTTGATTACATCGTTTTTAGAACTATTTAAGCTATTTTAAGTTTATTGATTTTCGAAATTTTAAACGTGCTATTCTAAGGTCGGCTAATTAGGATAAACCAAATGATCATCTTTATTTGATTCATCAATTGGGTCTATTTTTGTTAAGGAATTTAAAACAGCCAAACTTGCATTATGAGATTAGGTTGGGAAAAAAATATCTTCATCAATTTCTTATTTTAAATTTTTTGTATTTTTTTTTTATCCTTTTTTAGAATTTAATTGTTCAACTGTTTAATCTTTATAACATAGATTATTATCATTCGATTATTACGATGAACTTACGGCTTAATAATCTATATCCTAAATTAAAAAAATAAATTATTATATTTTTCAATTAAAATATATTTTAAAACGCAAATTTCATCCTTTCTTAAAATGATTAATTTTTTCTAATTTGGCTTTATACTAAAATTGTATTTTAATTAAATATTTACATCTATTTAATCAATCCTTTAACTTCTTTAAGTTATCTTGTATTTATTATTTTAATTTTCCAAATAGGACATTAACTTATTTTTAGATTAAGAGATATATCCATCGTCACTCATTTTATGATATTTTTTATTATAATGTAGTAAATAAATCTCAAAAAAAATGTTTTTAGACAAGTTTTTTTTATTTTATTTTTTTTTTATTTTTATTTTTTTTTTTTCGATCTCTTTAATTTTCATTTCCCATAAAATTTAGATTATATGGTGAACAAAAATTATAATAAAAATAATTGTATTTGGTTATCAAAAATAATAAAATTTGTTTTATACAGTTATTTAAAATAACCTATAATTTAAATAATGTAAGAAATAGGACCAAAAATATTAAAGGTTAGTTTGAAATATTCAGATCATATATAAAAAATATTAGTTAATTTTTTTTAAAATACTGAGTATCTTTTATCAATATGTTTAGGTCGATTTTTTATAAATCTAAAGTAAAAGAATTAAAATTTCTATATATATATACAATTAATATTGAAATTATCTATAAATTTTATTTGAATTTTATAAAATTTATAAAAAATTAAAACTATTTTATTAAAATAAAAGACTGTTATATATTTAATTTTTATATAATTAATAATTATCTAATATATAATATTTAATATATAAATAATTTATTAATTAAAAGTATTACTAATTTAATACTCTACTTTTTCCACTATCAAGTCATTCGTTTTTAATTAAATATAATTATACTCATAAATTACAAATTTATTAATTTTAATATCAATAGCCAATTTTATGATAATGTATTAAAATATTATAATATTTAAATAAAATTTGTATATTAATATGAAAATTTTTTAATTTATAACATTTTATCTTATATTATGATTATGGTTCTTGCGACTTTATAGTAAAGTATCATAATTATTAAAATATTTTTGCATAGATCTCATTTTAAATTTTATAATTAAAGGATTAATGAGATAAATTAAAATTTATATTATTTTATAAATCTAAATCCAAATAGATATATGTTATTTATAAATTTTAATTTATATTCGTTTTTATTTTGTATTATAAGCATAATTAAAAAATTACTTAAAATTTTGCTAGCTATCATTATGCAAGCTTAAATTAAGATTTTAAATTGTAATAAAATGCTTGGATAAGTATCTTTTAAATTACTTGATAAATTATAGTAAAAATTATATAACTAATCTTGATTTAAAAATATAAATGATTTATGAGAAATTAAGAATAAAAAAATTAAATTATATTTTTAATGAAAAATAGGAATAATAAATATTATTCAAATATTAGAATAAAAATTAATAATTTTTTAATAATATAATTAAAATTTAAAAAAGAAATAATAATATTTAAATAGTCTACTTGTAATTTTTTAATAGTTTAGTTTTAAAGTAACGAATTTTTTCATAACAAATATATTAATAGAATAATTGAGATTTATTTTAAATAAGATTGGTATTTAGCTCCATAAATTTTTATAAAAGATAAACAATTATAAATTTTAAATGCATTGATAATCCATTTTAATGTTCAAATTATATTTTATTATTTAAAATTATAAAAAAAATTACTTCATCAATTAAATATATATATATCTTAATATGTTACTAAAATAAGTATATATACGTTTTTTTTTTTTACTATTTTAATTTAGTCACATCTAAAGTATTAGAAGAAATTTAAAAAAATAAGAATAAATTAAATAAATATAATATTAAATTAAATATTTTAAATAACAAATAAAGTTTTTGAAAAGTTTTAATAAATATTTTGAAAAAATATGAGTAATTCAAATTAAGTTAATATTAATTATTTTTAAAAAATTTGAGTTAGTGATTTCTTTTTAAAGGAGAAGAATAATTTTTATTTTACATAAAATCGTTCTTTTTATTTTCTAAATGAAAAAAAACAATAAATTTTAATTAAAAAATAAATAATACAAATAAATAAAGGTTAAAATAAAAAATGGCTAATATTCAAGAATTATAAGAGTTATACGCCCGTTTAGAATAAGAATAAAACGAGGAGGAGGAGGAAGAATAAGATGAGGAAATAGAATTAGAAGAAGGTGAATATGAAGATTAAAATAATGATTACGTAGAATTAAATACCAGTAATTAAAATTGCGAATAACTATCAAGTGAGGGGGAAAATTTTGATTAAAAAAGTTAAATTTAAGAAAGTAATGTATATAATTATTAAAATGTAGATGATAATAATATTAGTGATAATTCAGTTTAAAATTATAATTAAACAAATGAATAAAGTATAGAATAAGAAAAGGAATTGTCAATAACCCATAATAGTTAAAGCAATTACAAAGTAAACGATTTAAATATAGAGAATAAAGATTAAGAAATGAACCAACATTCAATAGAAAAAGAGGGTTAATTAATTAAAAATTATAATAATTAGAAATATGATAATGAAGGAAGTATATAAAATTAAAATGAAATAAATTGTATTTAAAATGAAAGCTAGTATATTTAGGAATAGGTTAATAGTAGTTAAAATAGTGTTTAAAATGATTAGGGGATCAGTGATTATGTTTCATCATAAAATGTTTATATTTAGAATATTTATTAGGAGAAAGAGTTTGAATAAACTTGTAAAGAAAAATAAGAAAATTAAAATGAATATATAAAAAATACATAAAACTCAGGTTAAAATGAATAAAACAAATAGTCGTTGCAAGAATAGTTAATTAAACTATAAAATGAGTATTAAAGCTTGAAGGAATAAGAAGATGACTACTAAGAAGATGAGTATTTGGATAATGACATTGAGTTTGTTTAAAATGAATAAAAATAAAAAATTTAAAATGATGACTAATATTAAGCGTAAGTTAAATAAGAATAAGCCCCGATGTCTTTTCGAAAACCATAACTAATTGTCGAAATATAAGATTCTCCTTTTGATAACTAATAATATAATAATAATAATGATTTTTAGGTTAATTAAGAGATCTCTTGTTTAAATGACATGACATCTACTTAAGTCATGGAAGATCTTTAAAAGATACAAGATAATTATGAAGATAAATTTTAATAAAATTATTAATTATAGTATTAGCAACATATGATAAATAAAAATATATAACCATAAATACAATGTTAAGATAGTCATGATTATGATGAATAAGGGTTAAATACTGATTAAAATAGTACAATAAACATTGACAATGCTTTTGATAGAATTGAATAATAAATTAATCATGTTAGTAGGATATCATAAAATTAACAAATAAATTAGACTCAAAAAAATAAACCGGTCATAAATATAAATTAAAAGACACAATAAAGTAGCAGACTCCAAAAAAAAACAGTTTCTTCAAGATAAAAAGGGTTGTGTTCAAAATAACATTCTTAAATGTAAAGCTAACGGTAATAATTAAAATTGAGTTAAATTTATTAAAATAAAAATCATGATATTTGAAAAATATTAAATAAAAATATATGTTAGGTCAAGTGTTTAAACTAAAGTTTATACTAAAGAAGAAATTGAATAAATGTATGAAAGAAAACATAATGAATATGTAGCTTTGTAAAAAAGAAAATCTGAGCTTATAAACGAGCATTTATAAAATGAATAAAAACTACTGAAGCCAAATTTTGTAGCATCCGCACGTTCTTCTTAAATTGTAAACCGAAATAATAATAATAAAAAAATAGGAGTTCAAGAAAGGAGTCAGCAATAACTGTAAAGGAAATAAAAATGGATAGAAGAGTAAAAAGAATTGTAGTTATAAAAAGAAGAGGAGGAAATATAAAAGTTCAAATTTAAGCCTAATTTGTCGTCAACCAAAGCTACAAATGACCAAATTAAAAGAGATTTTTATTAGTATTAAGAATCTTGGTAATAAGATAAAATTAATAAAATTTCCAGTCAAAAAATATTGTTAGCTTAAAAAGATCTCGAAGGACTTACATTTAAACCCTAGATTAATCAATTTTCCCCAATAAAATCTTCTAAATCCAATTATTCAAATCCAATGTCATATTAAACTTTGTCTTCACCTTAAAAATTTAGTTCTCCTTAATATTAATAAGATGTTGACTTTAATGAATAAAACTCTTAATAATTTTCTAATAAATCAGATGTTTATACGAGATTATATGAGAAAAAAAAAGAATATGATGAAAAAAAGTCTATTATTGAAAAAAGTCTTTAGCCTTCTTTTAAACCCATTATAACTCCGAAAAGTAGATAAATAATATAGAAAAAACAAAATGAATAAGCATTTTAACATTTATAGTATCGCGGAGGCAATTTTTAAAATATTTCAAATAGTGGGATATTAGAGGAGGACTCTGATTAACATATAGAAGTATCTCATAGTTTAAATAATCCTACTATAAATAAATAATAGTAAAAATCTATATAAATGAAACCTTAAATAATAAAAAGAGAAATTTAAGTAAATGACCAGGTTTATAGACAAAAAGACCATCCTAATAAAAAATAAGTAAAAAAAGTTCAAGAAAAAATAAATCCCTAGGTAAACAATTAAATAAGTATTTAGTAAAGTTTAGAAAATTCCATGGATATAAATAGCGAAACAAACTAGTCTTTTGCAGAAAAATTGTCGGAATAAAAGTAAACTATTTAAAATTAGTAAAATCATATATATTCTAAAAGATCCAGTTAACCAAATCATTATAATTGATTATATTATGTTTAATTTATTGAGTTATTATAATTTATAATTTTATTTTTATATTAATTTTATCTTTAACCTATTTGTTTATGAAATAAATACTGATCTAAGAAACAATAATATTATAATGTGTTTTCAAACCACAAACTATCATTATTATGGTTATTTAAAACATATTGCTAGAGAATTTTATACACTTTTTAATATTTCCAAATAAAATGAATGCTAAAAAAATATTTATAATAATATATTGCTTATAATAAAAATGAATAAAATAACTAAAAAATACTTATTTATTTATTTTTAAGAAATAAAAAATACTTAAAAAAAAAAAATAGAAACTAGAAATTTAAATTCTTTAATTCATTTAGCTTTTAAATTAAAATAAAAAACTGAAATATATAATGGGAAATTAATGTACAGGGAAAAGTATTGGTAATATACAAAAAAAGTAAAATGAAGAATCTGTTAAGAGAAATTAATAGTTTAAAAAGTAAAATTAAAAAAATCAAGAAGAAATCAATTAACCAACTTTGGTACATTAAGATTCTAATAAAAATAAAGAAAAAATAGAATCTCAAATTATTGAACAATAAAGTTACTAGTAATAAATGAAGGAAATGAACAACAGAAAAGAAGATACAGAATAAAAAAAAAATAGTAGAAATGAAAATGAAAATTAGTAAGAAAATAATGTGAAAGATTAAAATTCAGATATTTAAATTGGTAAATCATAGACAGATAAATTGCCAAATAAGTAAATATGTGAAAAATTTAAAAGTAATTTAGAAAATGAACATACTTAAGAAGCAGAACAATAGATGAATTAATTAAAAAATGCGTAGAGTTCTAGACAATAGTAATTTAGTGTTTAAGAAAATATGATAAATTAAAAAAATTAAAAACAGTAAGGTATTGATATATTGCAAATTTAACAATAAGAAAATGAAAAAGAAAAAGAAAAGCAATAATTATAATAAAGTGATAATAAGTAAAAAATGAGAGAAGAAATAGAAAAATTAAAGAAAGATGTTGAAAAACTGAAATTCGGATCATTAAAGCATCAACATTCAACTAAATTAGCTCAATAAATAATCGTAAATTTTTAACAAACTGATTTTAATTAATAATAATTAATATTTTTATAATTTAATAATTATATCAACTTTTTAATTAAATTAATTTTTTCCAGAAAGAAGAATAATAAAAATTGGACGAAAATGCAGACCATTATTTTTCTGAGCAAGATTTAAAGTACTATGAGAATTTATATAAAGATGAAAAAGTTAAAAAATTGAAAAACAAAAATAATAAGATAAGGTTAGTTTAATTCTTAATTTTTTTTATAATAAACTAATCTACTTATTTTTTATTATTAATTATTAATAAAGATGGAAAGAAGGCTAACATTTGGGAAGTGGTTCGTTTGGATAAGTTATATTGGGAATGAATTTGGATACGGGAGAACTTATGGCTATAAAATAAATAAACAGGCGAGATATTCCATGCACAAATGAAGAAGAAAAAAAGGAGGTAATTTAAAAATAAAATATTCATATTTTATTTTTTAATATAATTAATAAACAAATGTAAATAAAACAATTTATTAGATGATTGAAGCTTTAGAGTTAGAGATAGAACTATATAAAGGGCTATCACACCCTAATATTGTATAATATATGGGAACAACAAAAAGTAAAGAAACTTTAAATATTTTTTTGGAATATGTAGCACAAGGTTCAATTTCTTATCTTTTATAAAAGTAAATATTGTTTTATATTTTTTTTAAAAAAAAACTTAATTTTAAAAAATAATTATTTAAGGTACCAATAATTTAATGAGTAATTAGCAAAAGTGTACATGTAAAAGATTTTACTAGGGTTAGAATATTTACATTCCCATAAAGTGGTTCATCGAGACATAAAAGGAGCCAATGTATTGGTAGATAATGAAGGTATTTGTAAACTCGCAGGTAATATTATTTATTCTGATTTAGTTATTTTTAATTTAATTTCTAAAAAATTAAAAAAACTCTTATATCTAGATTTTGGTAGTTGTAAGAGAATTTATAATACACCTAAAGAAGGTTAATTGGAATAAATTAAAGGTACTGTAAATTGGATGGCTCCAGTAAATATAAATTAATTTATTTGCTAATAAATATTTTTTATATATAAATATAATTGATTGTTTAAATAATTAAGGAAGTCATAAAATAATAAAATGTGGGCAGATTTTCAGATATATGGAGTATTGGATGTACACTGTTAGAAATGCTAACTGGAAAAATGCCTTATCATTAGTATAAAAATCCAATAATAGCAATGTACTAAATTGGAAAGGGTGAAAACCCTCCTGAAATCCCTGAAAATTTATCTTCAGATGTCAAAGATTTTTTAAACTAATGTTTTTAGTAAATATTTAGTTTATGATTGAGTTTATTTTTATTATTATTGTTAATTTAGATTTGTACCTGAAAAAAGACCAAATGTCCGATAATTATTGAAACACCCTTACATTGTAGGAAACAAAAATAAACCATCAAATATATCATTCTTTGATAAACCTAAACTTTCAGGCTAATTCTTGAATGTTAAAAGATAGTATTAATAAAAAATATATATTAAAAATTTATTCAGCATATTTATTAAACTTTTAATAATAGAAATTCTTTAAGTAAGGGTTCCCCAAACGATTTAAATAATGTATCACCAAACAAAAATAAAATTATATTGATAAGTAAAAAGGATATCGCGGAAAATAAGGGTTTTTATTAAAGGACTATGAAAAAAAATAATACGGCTGTTAATTCATAAAGAAATGAAATTTAAAACAATTATGAAAATAATAGGAAAAGTAAAAGGTTATAAAATTAAAAATCAGCAAATGTAATGAAAGAAGTATAAAAAAATTAGTTATTTAGATAAGGCTCTAAAAATCAATAAGATAATGAAAATTATTTTTCATTAATATAATAACAGAAAGAATAGAAAACTTAGGAATAATAAGAAATAAATAGTCAAACTTAAAACTAATTTAAAACAACAGCTTTTAATAAAAAATAAATATAAATTGAAAATATTTAATAGGATAAACAGCAATAGAATGATTAACAATACTATTCGGAAAAAAAGATAGAAATTAATTAAGATGTCAAAAGTAATTAAAATAATAGAGAAGATGTTAATAAAGAGCAAATTCATATAAATGAGGACAAAAAAAATGAAATAATGAAATTAAAAGAAGATTAAATAGAATTATAAAATATTTTTGATTCTTCAAAGAGTAATAAAATATCAGATAACTCTAAAAAGTACGAATTGAAGGTTTTTTTGCCAGAAAGTGATTTAAGGTAAAATGAGAAAAAATTACAGTAATAATAATAGTAAAGTTAAAATAAGCAAGATTTTTCTTAAATTAAAAACATTTAAGATGAATAAGAAATGGATAAAAAAAACGTATTAATTTAAAATCACAATTTAGGCTAAATATAATAATATAATAATTAAGATAGTGGAAGCGAGAATTTAGACTGCGAAGATGAAGAAAGGGTAAATACTGATCAGTTAAATTAAGCTTACACAATTCAATTTCATCACAAAATGATATCATAATCAAAAACATCGTCATCATAATTTTAAAAAAAAGAGAATAATTTTTGAAAGTAATTTTCAAAGTAATTTATAAAGTTAATATTTTAACTTTAATTGTGATTAAGTATAAATTTTTATATAAATTGTATTATATATTTTTTAAATTTATTAATTTATAAATATACCTTAAGTTTATTTAATTTATTTTGCTATTATAGTATTTTAAAGACTTTATATCTAATTCTATTGATTTTTTTTTTAATAAATATATTTAATTATAAATTATAAATATACAAAAAAAATAAAATAAATTAAAAATGAAAGGTTGGGGCGGTCAAAAAAAAGTAAAAACATTATTCATTAAACTTTAAAATAATTATATCTCAATAAACTAAATTTTAGTATAAAATTAAAATTAAATTAATTTAATATCGATGAATTAAAAATAATTTTAACGAAGACTAGGAGTTTATTGATCAAATTTATATTAATAAAAATATAATTATTTAATTAATAATTTAGTAATTGGATGATGATTTTGACGAAGAAAAATATTTTAACGAAGATGACGAAGATTAGTAAGTAGTATAATAAAATAATAATGCTGATGATGATGAACCTGATGAATTAGATCTTTTAATGCAAAATATGGAAGATTAAGCTTAAAAGGAAGTTTAGGAAATAGGGAAAGATTTAAAAAGAGTAATTTAGCAATATCTATAAAAATATGTTTTTTATACATAATATAATTTTAATTTTTAATTATTTTTTATATAGAAACCAAAAGAAAGATTAGAAAATGATGACTATGGGGAAGATTATATGGAGGTGAGAAAGAAGAAAATAATAACTGAGGCATCAAGTAGATTTAATAATATTTTGATTATCATTATTTTATATATTTAATTCTAATTTAACATTAGAAGCTGCCAATAGATAAGTTGATGACCCTGATGATCCTAATAATTGGGATTTAATGGATAGCGATGGGTAAAATATTTATTTTATTTAAAATATTACATACGCTTAGATATATAAAAAAAAATTGAAACTATTGATATATTTTTTTTTAATTTTAAAATACTTATTCAATAATTTATTGAATATTTTATTTATTATAACTAATTACAATTTTTAATTTTTAAATTTAGAGAAGTTGACTTAGATGCAGTTAAAAAAATGAAGAAATAAAATTTTTAAATGTTGGATAATATCGATTTTTCTAAAATGTAATAAGAACCATTTGAGAAAAATTTTTATCAAGAACATGAAGATATAAAAAGCATGACTGAAGAATAGGTAAAAAAAATTAGAAACGATCATTCAGTTAAAGTTACAGGAAAATAGGTTCCAAAACCTGTAATATCATTTGGATATTTTAATTTTGATGAAAGCATGTTAAATTAAATTGCAAAATAAGGATTTTAGTAACCAACGGCAATTCAATCATAAGTAAATTATTTTTTTACTTAATTATTTTATATAATAAAAAATATTGTGTAATAAAAAAAAAGGCACTTCCATGTATTTTAAGCGGAAGAGATGTTGTAGGAGTAGCGAAAACAGGTTCGGGGAAAACTTTAGCATATATTTGGCCAATGATTATTCATTTATTGGATTAGGTAATTTAAAAATAAATAAAGAATATAAATATTTAATTTTTAATAAATTTTTTTATATGTTTAAATATATAATTTAATATTAGAGAATTGTGGATAGAAACGAAGGCCCGGTCGGAGTAGTTTTATGCCCGACTAGAGAACTTTCTTAGTAAGTTTATATGGAAACAAAAAGATACGCTAGACTATTTAACGTAGAGTAAATTTAAATTTTAAAGCTAATTTTAATTTAATCATTATAAAATTTCGATTGAAATCATTTTATAATAATTAAATTTTATTTAGTGTTACTGCATTGTTAGGAGGAGAAAATAAAAAGGATTAATGGAAAAATTTAAAAGCTGGAACTGACATAATTGTGGCTACTCCTGGGAGACTCATGGAAATGATTTAAAAAAAGGCCACAAATTTACTTAGATGTACTTATGTTGTAGTCGATGAGGCAGATAAAATGTTTTCTATGGGATTTGAAAAACAAATTAGATCTATATTATCAAATATCAGACCAGATAGATAAACCTTATTATTTACTGCAACTTTGAAAAAAAATATATAAAATTTGGTTATGGATGTAAATTTTATATTTTATATTTTACTCTTTTTTTTTTAAATTATTTTTACAAATTTTTTAATCAATCAGGTTTTAAATGACCCAGTTATCATTAATGTCGGTGTATAAAATCAAGCAAATGAAGATGTAAAATAAGAAGTTGTCGTTTTAAGAAATTAAGAAGATAAATTTAGATGGCTAAAGGAAAATTTATTGTTTTTAATGGGTAGGGGAAAAGTTATTATTTTTGTTAATTAAATAAGTAAATAAATATAAAAACAAATATTAAAATATTTTACATCATATAAGTTATTTATTTTATTTTTTTCTAGATTAATGTGAAAAGCTAAAAAAAGAAATAATTGAACACATAAAATACTATGATGTGTTAACTTTGCATGGAGATAAACTTCAATAAGAGAGAACATAAATTATTAATGAATTTAAGTAAGATAAAATGCTCATGATTGCTACAGATGTGGCTTCTAGAGGACTTGACGTGCCTTAAATAAGAACCGTTGTTAATTATGAAAACCCAAAAGATGGAGACACCCATATTCATAGGGTAGGTAGAACAGGAAGGTAAAAATTTTTTTTTTTTAAAAAAAATAATCAAACTTTAAAAAAAGTATTATTTTTTTTGATTATATGATTTTATTATTTTAGAGCAGGGGATAAAATGGGAACCGCTTACAGTTTAATGACTGATATGGATATAAAATTTGCAGTTATGTTACTGAAAAATTTCGAAGTTTCTGGGTAAACTGTTCCCCCGGAATTAGAAGCAGTTGCTATGAAAGATGATAAATTTAAATTAAAAAAAATGACCGCAAAAATTGGTTTATAATATGCTAAAGGTAAAGATGCATCAAAATTACTAAAATAAGCTTTAAGTAGGCAAAGAAAAACTAAGGAAGGTTTAGGATTTGAAAAAGATTAAAAATAATGTAAATTTATTTTTAAAATTAAAAATATTTTATTAATTGTAGAAATATTAAAGCCTAATAGGATAAAATAAGAAAAGAAGCCGATAAAATGATATTATAATAAAGAATGCAGTAAGAAGAAGAAATGAAGCAGAAATAATTATAGTAATTATAGTTGTAAGAATAAGAGCAATGGAGAAATTAATTTTAAAATGTAATAAATAATTAAACTATATTTATATTTATACAGTACAATAATTAATTTGATATAAATTTTTAATATGATTTATTAACTTATGAAGAGTGGGCAAGTTGAGGTAAAAGGTGGCCAAATGGTTCCGTAAAGAGGATTTTCGAGAGCTTTACCATAGAACTAAGAATTTTAATAAAGTTCAGTAAAAACAGAAAGAGAAAAAATTGAGCATGAATTTTAATAAAGGTAAAAAAATACTTTAAAAGCAAGCTTTAGATCTAGCTTTTAGTCAGCTGGTGTTCAACAATAAAATAAAACTGATACTCCTAAAGTTTCATATCTTAGCAATTTTAAAAAAGGTATTTTAAAATATTGTCTTATTTATTTATAAATTATATATTTATTTTTATATTATATTTTAATTCTAGGGAAAAAATGAGGAAAAATTTGATTAATCATTGGTTTATATTTGATAATATAAATTAATATTTTATTTTAAATTAATACAATATAAATTTTATAATTATTTTCAATTTTATGATTCTTAATCAAGAATTTTCAAATCAGATCCAGTTATAAATGCAATATGTAATTCTATAGACCCAGAAATGTCTTAGCTTTTTACAAAATTTGAATATATATAAAATATTTAATTTTAAATTATAAATTTACCTAGTCTTTTTATTTTTCAAATTGGCCAAAATGTACTCTTTTTTAATAGCCCATGAGTTGGCATTTTCTAAAATTTTTTAAATGTCACATTCAAAATCGCCCATAAAATCGTCAAAAAAGGTCGAGTTACTTAAACACTGACAATATAGAAAAGGAAATTCCTATTAAACATATATTTAAATGAATTATTTGTGAGTAAAAATATATATTAAATTTATTACACTTCTGTCTTTAAATTAACATTTAAATTATATAATTTAATTCCATTTAGGGTTTAAATCTCCTTTTATAACCTTAGTTTATTAAGATTTTCCGGCAAATTTTAATTCAAGTTTTGGGTCTGAATTTTTTTACTTACTATTAACAGCCATCAAATTTACACCTTAAACTACTTTAATAATCAAATTTCCTACAGGCTTGACACCTTTGTAAAATTCTTCTATTTAAAGTTATTTTGGTAATTCGAATTTTATATCTTTTTACTAATTTTCTTTTCTAAATTAAATTTGCATGTATATTAATCCATTTCTTCCAGGAATACCTAATATTTAATACAAAAATATAAATTAATTAATTTATTTATGAATAAAAAATCGATTAATATAAAGGATTTTTATACCTTTTGAATCACAAATCTATCTTATTTAGTTATCCCATTAACCAGGATTGTTTATTAAATCATCCAGTTATACTTCTGTATAACCTAAAAAGTCATCGCCTTCAAAATCATAATCGTAAAGAGTGGCATTCAAAAAGACTCCTTTAACTTTAAAATTATTTATTTTATTATTAATTTATTGGTTTTCATCTTCTTATACTGGAATTTGTAAATCAAATAAAAGTTCTTCATTAAATTTGGGGCAAGAATTATTATCAATAGTTTTGGTTTTTAATATTTATTTACTTCCTTTATTAATTTTTAAACTAACATAACCATCACTTTCTGAAAAAGTATCTGCTTTAATTATATTTTGTGCTTCGATTACTTTTATATACAGCTACCCTTTTATATATTATTTTTATTTCGCGTCTTTTTCTTTTTATTTTTATTCTTATTCGATTTTTTTATTTTTCTCTTTTTACCATATATTCTCTGGTAATTCCTTTTTATTATTTTTTTACTGTTATTATTCAACTTATTCATCTTCTACTTTTTCACTTTATAAATCCTTTAATTCTTTAAATTGCATTTATACATATAAAGTACCTGCACCTGGTATATATTTATCACTTAGAAGAGGGAGCTTTTCGTTAAACCAAGTCTTAGGATTATTTAAAAGACTGGTAATTTGTAACTCATTTTAACCTATCAAACTCTGAACATTTTAAAAAATGATTATTAAAATATTTAAATAATTTAATTATTTTACGTTAGAAGTAAAATTATAGTCGTAAACTTTAAACTAAACAGTAAAATACTCAACATAGCTATCTTTAATTTTAATTTAAATTTCTTCTTGGTGATTCCATTCAGGTTCAGGATTATTATCTATAGTTTTAGTCTGTATTATCTATTTAATTCCAGAACTAAAGTTAACTTTTACAAAGCAATCAGGAGTTTTTTATTTTCTTTAACAAATAAATATAATTAAGTTATAAAATAAATTAATCATAAAAATAATTTACAAATTATTGGCACCGATTATATTTAAAAATAATTTTCCTGTTTTATATTTTATATTATTTTCAATAATTTCTTCAATAAATTATTATTTTTAAGGTATCTGTATGTCTTTATTTTATTCTTATTTATCTTATGGTATAAAACATGACTAAATACTTACAAAACCATATTCTTTTTACTTTTTTCCTAAAATTTTGACATATTAATTAAACCACTCTAATGGCTTATTTAGCATACTATTAATAGGTATTTGGAATTTCCCATAATCTGAATTGGTTAAAATTCCTATTTCTTTTACCTATTTAATAATTTAAATATTAAATTCTAATTAACATTAAACTTAATTTTTTTTACTGTGAAATTCATTTTAATAGACCTTCCTCTCCTCTCACCTATATTTATCTCAATTTTTTTGGAGTAATTGTAAATGGGATTTATATCTTTGACTTTTTAAGTTTAATATATGACAGATTACTGGTGATCTAAATAAAATTCTATCTAGGTATTTAATTTTTCATTTAATTTTACGCAGTCAGATATATTAACATAAAGTTAACCCTCTATAAAATTTTCTTTTTCTTTTATATCTTCAATTTTCTCACATTAATCATTTTATTTCCAGTTATATCTTTTTAATAATAAAATATTTAGTTATTAAAAATATGAAAATAAATGTAAATTTATTTAAATCATACGCAAGTTTTAAAGTTCCTAAATTGGTTTTGGAATCTTTAATTTTTGGATTTTTTATTATTAATTCTTCATGTCTAAATTCTTCCATTTTTGAAGCATAAATGGCATCTATCAAACTAATTTGTACACTTCCTATTAATTCATCTTTAATAGTATCTTCATCATAGATATCAAATACCACAACTTCATCATTTAATTGGCATCTCATTTAATCAATGTTTAAATTACCTTCGAAATCCCAATAAGGAGATAAATTGTTTTCTACAGTTTTAGTTTTTAATTTGTTGTTTTTTTAATTTTTTGTATAAGTAGTAACAAATGGGTCGGATTTACCGCTCCAATCAGTATTTTTTAGTTCATGAGCACTTATTATTTTTATTTACAAATTTCCCGTTATTCTACCATAGTCCAATAATAGTTTTTAAGGGGTTTTACTATATGACCATATCTAGTCTTGATATTTTTAGAAGTCAATTGGTTTTATATACTAACATTAAACAAATAATTCTCCATTTACTTATTTATTTTTTTAATTTAAAATGTTGTAAAAACTATTTATGGGCCATTCTAATAATTAATTTTATTGTTTAGATTTTTCGATATCCCATGGCTTTTCAAATGCTGATAGCCATTCCAAATCAATTTCCCCCAAAATTGTATCCGGCATTCTACTTATATCTTTAACTATTATTTTAATAGGTTTATAAATTTACCTTGTGAATTTTATATCATATCTTGTTTAAAAATTAAAAATTGGATCTAAACTATTTTCAACTACTGCCGACGAAATCTAAAACATAAAATATATATTTATATATTAAAAAAAAATGTATTGTTATACTTCTTAATCATCTGGATATTAAACTTGACATTTAATTTCGTTTTTAATTTAATCTGCACTGGACTTTACCTATTTCAAATTCCTTGCGCAAAGAATATTTAAAAATAAGACCCCTTTCATTGATTATAATTATTCTTCCTTTTCATTTTTTAACTTTTAATTTAGATTTTTTTTTAACTTGTGTGGTTAGGGAATTTAAACATCATATTCACCTTCTTTTTAAAAAAGTATTTGCATATAAATTTCCCCAAAATCTTGTCTTTTATATTTTTCTTTCATTTTTTCATCACCTTTTAATTTGCTCTAAATTATAAAAATAATAAATTTTTAAGAAATAAAATAGTAAGTTAGTTAGTTACAATTTCGTCATGTTTCCACTCGTTAGGGTTTTATAAACAATCTTAAATTTAAATGTTAGTGTAACCTATTATTTCACTTCCAATAGTATCAATATCTACAACTTCAACCCTTAGAGGTTAAATTTAATTTTTTGCAACAGTTATAGGAAGATCGTAAATAGTTTCCCATATTGGATTTAAGGTATCAAGAATTTCTTTGCTTTTAACAATTTTTCCACCAGGCACTTTAAATATTACTTAAGGATCTGACACATTTTTTTCCCCATAATCTGAATCCACTAAATTTTCACAGTGAATTAAAAATATTTTTAAAGTGCCTTTGTATACACCTGCTTTTTGGTTTATTTATTCAGCTAAATTTTCTAGTTATAATGGTTTTTATTTGTCATCTTGCATTCCTTCTTCCAAAAATTTTACTTACGCGTACAAGTACCCTAGTGATTCTAGATTTTTTTTTATTTCTATTTTAAATATTATAGAATTTAACGATACTAAATTATATAGCTTAATATATAAAAATTTCATTATAATTACCCTTTGGCCCTTATAATTCAAATAGTTAGTTTAATTCCCAATTACCTATATAAAGTTTATTTATTTTTAATATTTAAAATAATCAATTTTACTGAATTAAAATTTTATATCTATATATAAAATTAATATACCAGGGTTTTCAAGAGCCTTTTTTAGATCAATTTGACAATATCCTAAAATATCATCAACCGCTAATAGGTCACTATTAAAATTCAAGAATAGCTAAATTTTAAATTTAAAATATATAATAAATAAATTTATAGCAATTACTCATCTTTTATTGTAATTAATATATTACAACCTTATTCTGAATTCACTTTTTCTTATGAAACTATAATACTTTGTTCAAAACTTTCATTCCAAATAGGATTCAAGCAGTTATTAATTATACTAGATTTTTTTTCGTTTTTACAAGGAAACTGAATTATACAGTATCTGGATATAATATAATAAAATTAAATATAAAATAATAAAATTTTGTTTAAAATATATTTTATTATTTTTATTTTTTTACGGATCTGAATATTTTGAATCGGCAATTCTTAAGTCTTTAGCATGAACCAAATTAATTAGAATTTTTCCTTTATATGTCTTGTCATCCCTATAAAGTTTTGGTTTTAAATTAGGGTCTTTTACACCTTCAGGAACATAATATAAGGCGAAATTTATACTTGAATATTGTGATTATTTTTCAGAATCGAAACTCTCATCAATCAAAATAAACTCTTTATCTTCAAAATGCCACTAACATGGATTTTTTATAACATCTGTTATTTCAACATCAACGTTTCCTAAACACATGATATTAATAGAAAATTAAAATATAAAATAATAGATTACCAATTTTATCATCTTTCAAAAGACTATCATGAAAAACTTAAATTTATAATGGAGACAATGGAAGGTCTTTGTAAAACTCTAAATCCAAAGTAAATTTGTCATTCCATTATGGAATTATCGTATTTTTTTTAATTTTTGATTAATGAGTTACTTTTTTATCATTAAAATTTATGAAACTGAAAGTACAATAAGGATTAGAAGTAGTCCCACTGACTGCTCTTAGTTAATTTGCAGAATATAATTAAACTTTTAAAACACCTTTTTCTCTTCCCATTTTCTCCTAATTGTTATTCAAAATATTTACAAGGCTGTTATTTTAAGTATTTTAAAAATCAGAAAGTAGCCTTTTCATTGACTCGGGTATCCATCTTTAAAATTATTGTAAATATAAATTATTCTTAATCTTATTATATTAAATTTTATTTCTTTTTTTTACCTAACTTTTACGTAAATCTTGGAAGGAACTTGATCTAATAAATTTCTTTTAAATAAATAAGCCTTTCTAGGATCATATTCTCCTTAATATTCGAGGCAATTCTCCCATTAAATATATTACTCACAAATGACATCATCAAATTTAAAAAAACCATTTGGATAATATAGTTAAATTTTTATGTTATGCTAGGTTTCAACTTTTTTACCCTAACTTTTTTTCAGATTCACAAACATTTTTTATCCCTAATACAAAATAAGTATAAAATTAAGTACATTTTTATATTAGTTATTCAAAATTTTTACCCAATATGGTTATTTTTTTTAGTTATATTTGGTAGTGATCTATTTTTTTTCTCCGTTTGGTAATTTTATTGAGCAATTTAATTACCTCTAATCAAATTTAACTATTTATTCACCTTTCTCTATTTTTTCATCATTAATTTTCTTTTCATTAATTTAACTTTAAGCAATGTCTTATAAATACCCTGCTATAATTTATATTTCTAATATTCCATCTTCAGGTAGATTTCTATCGAATGTTTTGTTATTAGGCTAAATACTTATTAAATCTTAAACTCTTTTTTCCACTTTTCTCCTAACTTTCTATAAATTGATAAATATAAATTTATATAAATATTAAGTATTATTTTAAATTTTTTATATTTTTTACATTGAAAATTGTAGATTCTAAAAATGATTTCTGTTTTCCAGTATTTAGGTATCCATGTATTTAATTTTATATTAAAGAAACAATTTGGTCCCCATCTATCTAAAAATCTTTGTTCCCAGTCAATTCTCCAAATTAATCAATAAACGATTATAACTGAGTAGAAATATATGATTGTTTTCCCTTTTCGTACTTTACTTATATCCCAAGTTTTCCAGAAACTACTTTTTAATCTGAGTATTTAAAACTGTGGTTTTAAAGATTGAAAAATCCTGATATTGGCCATTCTTATTTTAAATTATTTTCTTTAATTGGTTATTCCTTATTTATTAGTTTTTTCCATAAAACTTTAATTTCTCCTAAAAAGTTTTATTCTTTTTAGAAAAATTCTTTATTATATATATCTTCAATTCTCTCTACATTTTGATCAATGTTTTACTTATTATCGATAAATAACATTATATGGATAGAGTCTTATACATTTTCAATTAAAGTATTAATAAGTTGTATCTGGGAAAAGAAAAAATATTAATATTTTATCATAATTTTTATCATAAATATTACTTGAAAAGATAATTTCCATTCCTAGTGAATTGCTAAAAAAGAATAGTTTATTATTTCGCTTTCCTAGCTACACCCTCTTAATTTTATTTAGAGAACAACTTTTTTTTATTTTGACTCTATTAATTCTTTTATTTCTTATTGGATAGCTAATTATATTATTAAATACCCATTTAATGATTCTACATTTTCATCTATTTCAAACAATTGTATGGAATTATCTTACTCCTTAAAACCGTCAAATTATGCCCTAAGTATTATTAAATTTAACTTATATATATTTATATATATTCATTATTAAATTATATATAAAATCTAAATTTTTAATTTATAACATTGAAAAATTAAGATTAATAATATATTTTATAATTATAATAAACATTTATATTTTTATAAAAAAAAAAAATTGATAAAAAAGTAAATCAGCCAAAATGTGTATTATTTTATTATTATATTTTACATTTCCGATAAGTTTTTCAATTGTTGTTAGTTTTCAATAAAATTGGATTTCAAAAATCTATGATTAAATGATATATCTTACAAAATATTTTCAATTTTTTAATTTTTTATTTTAAGGATAAAATCTCTGACTAATATTGGCCTATCATTGTTTAAATTATGATAAAAATTTTGGAAATCGTTATCTGATAAATGAATCATTAAACTATTGAGTCCATAATATAATTCTTTTTATCCAAGTTGATTATCCATATTAAAATCAAAAGATTTTATAGTCTCGTCAACACTTTAAATAAAATTTTATAATTAAAAATTTCACAAAATTGTAAATCTCAATTTACCTTAAATTTTTATCATTTATTTATTTTAAGATTTTTTCCATTAATCTACTATTCCAACATTGTATAATTTCTTCATTTTAATTATAACATTTATTAATAAATTCGATTATACCTATACTGCCTATTTATTATTTTATGGTTTTTTCAGAATTAGGGTCGTATAATCCAACAAAATTCAGAATTGTTAAAGAATCTTTGTCAGATAAACCCAATCTTTAACAAAATAGCAAAAGTTCCAAGTTATTTAATTTCATATTTCTATCAATATCAACTAAAACCAATTTTTATAAAAAATCTGCCTTTTCATCTTTATCTAAGGCTTTAAATAATTCCTTTAAAGATTATGGTGGATCTTCGAAAATGCTAATTATTTTAAATATTAAAATATAATTTTGAAATTAATATTTCAGATAAAAATTACTCTTGTAATTTATGGGTAATTTAAGCTTTTGTAATATCTATTTATTGTTAAATTTCATTCTATATACTATTTTTATCATCTATAAGTTTTTAAATTTTTCTTTTAGCTAAGTCTAATTCTTTTTGATTTATTTTATACTCTAGTTCCTTTTCATTGAACATATCATTGAAATTATTAATTTATTATTCTAGTGATTATTATTATTAGTAATTTTTATTCAATATATTATGATTTTCTTGATCTTTACTTACAATTATTTATTAAATCTATTTATCTTTTTTTTATTCAATTTATTCTATATTCAATTATAGTCTCCTTATTAAATTAAATAAATTAAATACATTTATACTAAACTTATATGAATTTTATAATGATATTAATTTTAATTATGGGTAATAATTATTTTAACCTAAATGGGAAAATTTTTTGTATAAATATTAAAAAAATTTCTATTTATAACTTTAAAAAAAATAATTATGTCTATAAAAAACAAACTCAGCATGAATTTTACCCAATTTGATACTCTTACTCCAATAATTTTTTATCCTTTTAATTATTTTCTTCAGTTATTCTGCCTATTCTTATTTTATATTCATCGATTTATTTTAATAATGCATCTCTTTCCTCATTAAGTTGTTATAATTATTTATCTTTTATTTTTTTATCGTCATTCAAATAAATTATACTATCTTTTAAGTTTTGATTTTCATCTAAAAACTTTTCATTTTACTTTATAATATTAGACTATTTTTATTTGAGTATTAAAAGTTATTCTTTTGATAATTATGTAAACCATTGCTAGTTTGGAAATTAAATTTCATTTTAATTTTATTCTTAAGTTGGCAGGTCTATATTTACAGGCATTAATAAATTAAACACTATTAACATTATAGTATAAGAAGGTATAGATTAAGATTTTTAATATAGTTCATCGGCAGTTTCAACTCCTTCCATCCAAGAACTTGTGTATATCCAAGGTTAATTTAAATGCCACCAATTATCTATTCCTTCAATTTGAATTTATTTCATAATTTTAATAAAACGATTTTACAGATATGAATGATATCCCTTGTCAAAATTTTATATTATATCTCTATTTATCTCAATATTTTCACTCATATTATTATATTTTTTGTCGAATAATTAACTAGAAATGGGTAGTTTTTAACTTATTTAGCTATTAAATTACATCTTAGATTTATTATATAAAATACTTTCTTAAACTTCTGATTTTGTTGTAAGTAAAGATTTTTAAAAAAACTCACTTTAATTTAAATTTTAATAAGGGTTTTAGTTTATATTACTATTTAATTGGCTAGAATTTCCAGTGAACTACTAACTATTTTCAAAATTATTTTAATTGTTGAACTATTAAAAAAGTTAACTTTTAGGTAATGGGTTGATTTACCTAATCTAAAAATTTTTATTGCTATCTTATTATTTTGGAGAAAATTGACTATCTCCTATTTCTTTAAAGTATGATTTGGCAATTTCAGTGTCTCTTTTACTTATTGCTTTTAAATGGCTACTTGAAACCATTTTTTTTTTATCATTTTTTAATAATTTATTTGGATTTTGCACGTGCTTACTAGAAGAAACAATCATTTGTTATCTTGTCTCAAAATTGTAGGCCATTTATACCGGAGTTTATTAAAGAGCATAGTCTTTTATGGATATTATAGCTCCATTTAATATTAATAAATTTATATATTAATTTTAACCTAATTTTGATGCGTAGTGAAGCGCTGTTTTTCCCTCATAATCTTAATAGTTAATATCTAAATCTAATTAAAAAAAGATTTTAATATTTTACTATTTTATATCTGAATTTTTAAATATTAATTACTACTTTAAATAAGAAGCTAAATAATTTCTTAACCTATTTTTTAATTATTGTTATACATCACTTTATGCAATTATGTTTAGTCATAAAAATCTTACTAAAAAAGTAACTATGGTTTCATTTAAATCAAATAGTATACTAATTCTAAGCTATCATTTTAAACAGCATAATGAAGTAAGTTTTGTCCTTTATAGTCTTTATCAAGCAAATTACCCCCTATAAAAATATATCATTACTTATATTAATTATTTTATTTAAATATAATATTTATTAAATTTTTATGATTTAATAATGAAAACATCCAAATAGTTCATTAAAATATTTTATTTAACTTTACCTTTTTATTCCAATTTTTACAACATTTATAAATTTCCGTATTATGCTAAATAAATCATTGGAGATTTTAATTATTAATCTCTTATGTGAATGTTTATGCTATTAATAAGGTAGTCTAAAATCTTTGTAGATTAATGTTTACAAGCGATATGAAAAATATGTTATTTTTAATTGTTGTATATACTACTTAGTTATTTTTCATCATTTTTTTTAATTTTTAATTTATTTTCTATTAAATTTTAAAAATTCTATAGTTAATCTCTCTAACATTCTATCTCCAATTATCTAAATGTATTTTAATCACATATAGATTCATTTTTAAAAAAATTTATATCAAAATCATTTTCCTATGTTTTAGTTAATATGTAATTATTAAAAATAATAACATTTAATAATTTGATAGTTTATTTAAAATTGGGAAATAATTAAAGTTAATAATCAACATGGCATAAAACTCTAATTAATCATATTTTTTTTTAAATCATATAAATTACTTTTAATTTCTATAAAGCTTTGAGTTAATATAGATTTTACCAATCTAACCCAGTTGCCAATAAAAACTAAGAACTAAAATAAGGAATTATAATGCATAATGCTAACTCCTCAAGTTATAATGATTAAAATGTTTTGTGTTAAATTTTTTATATGATCCTACTGGTTTCCTATTGAATATCTATTTCCTCCATTTTTTTTTTATTTATAATTTTATTTTTTAATTTAATTATAATTAACAGCAACTTATTAAGTAAAATTAAATATAAAAATACTAGGATAATAAAAAATAAAATTTATTTAACTTATAATACGCGAAAAAGGAAAAAGTGAGAATTAATGCAAATTAAATAGAGAATTGGTAATTAATAAATTAAAATATGGCTAAAAGATAAATACATAATAATTTTAATGTAATATTTGGAAACTGGAAATATGTAACTGGTAAATCTAATAGTATAAATTAGGTTTTAAATAAGCTAGAACTTACTATTTTACAACGAAGGTGAAACAATTTTAACTACTAAATATGTTCCAAAATTAATTTATATTTTAGCATTTATGTTAAATTAATGTTCAGTAAATTAAATATTTCAATTTTGGAATTAACTTAATTGAAAGTTTATTTTATGACAGATTTCAATTAATAGTATTTTAAATGAAAAAAGAAGTACTATAAAATAATGATGTAAAATAAAAGTAAAAAAATTAACCAATAACTGAATTTTATTGTTATTTATAGTTATTTAATTATTTTATATATACAATAATCATAAAAAAAAATATTTTTCTTTAAATATAAAGATTTTAAAATTAAAAATTAATTGAAATAATTATAAAATTTTTAGAAGCGTAATAATATTTATCATTTTGGCGGTATAATTTCGAATAGAAAATTATAATATTATTAATATTATAAAATCTGAATATAGCGGATAAATTTTTAATTTATATATATATATTTAAATTGATTAAAGCAATCAAGGATAAGCTATAATTTTTTCAAAATTTTTATTTATATAATATTATTAATAAGGTGAAATTAAAATATATTATATATATTCTATTATTAAATGTTAGAAAATGATAAATTATAAAATTGATTTTTTAATTATATTGATAAAAATAAATAATAAAATAAACAAAAACAAAATATTTAAGAAAAGATTTAGATGTTTGGTGTAATTAAATTTTATTTTCAAAGCAAGATCAATATATATATTTAATTTTTTTCTTTTAAAGAAATTGAACATTTTTAAACAAAAATAAATATAACCCGAAAGAACAGTTCTAAAAGAAGTTTCTGAGAAGATTTAATAGAAATATGAATAACAGCTACATGAAAGTTTTTAGAGTTTAAAAAATGATCAAAATTTAGATAGTAGTTGGTAAGTATGTGAAGAAAAAGACACTTTTAAATATTATATTAAAGAAGCAGAAAATGGGTTAATTTATTTAAGGGTTTAGGAATAAATCAGTGTCCCTGCATAAAAAATTATTGATTTTTTAGAATAATTATAAAATAGATCATAGTATGATGATATGGTAATAAAATTTTATCTATCAATTTATTTTACATTTTAATTTTTATATTTTTATTTTTACTACTTATAAAGTATTAATCCGGGTAGATACTAGGAAAAATAAATAAATAAATTGAATTATAAGTAAATGAGACTAAAAAAGTCTTAATGGTCGCAGGCAGAGATTTTATTTTGTTAAGTTAAAAGATAAAAGAAGATGATATATTATATCTAGTATATTCTGGAACTGACGTAAATAATTTATTGCCTAATTCTATTTATATAAATTTTATAAATTTTTTATATAAAAGGACTTTGATGAGTAATATCCTCCTCATGACGGTGTTGTAAGAGGGTTAATTTCTTATGGTAAAATATAATATAAAATTTATTATTGGGCCAAAAGTTTATAAAAGAGCTTTAAAAATAAAATACGGTAGGTTAAAATACTATATAAAATGTTGTAAAGTATTTTGCTATACAACCAAATTTTAGAAATATAAAAAAATTTTTTAACATTTTGGCTCAAGATTTATTTTTACAAACTATGGTAAATATTTTAATTTCTTTTATACTAATATTTATAAGGAGGATGGATTATTAAATAAATAAGCGAACAATAAACTAGTGTTATATTCATAGCTGGATCAGATCCTAGGGGGGTAATAATAATATTTATATTTACTAAAAATTTATTTATTTATTTTTTAGAATCTTACTTAATAAGTTAAAAAATTAGCTATACAAAGATAAGCCAAAGGGATTAAAAAATTAAAATAAATATTGGAATCATAATGAGATTTTAAATAAATAATATTAGAAAATCAATTAAGAGTTAATATCAAATTTAATTTTATTTAATTCAATTATATAATAGTATATTAAATTTATAAATTAAAATAATATTTAAAACATAAATACTCAAATATGTATTTTCCAATTATTATTTTTAAATGAAAAAATGGTTTTATTATTTTATAAGCTAATATTATATTATGATTATTCGCTGTTTTATTCTGATTAAACTTCTTTTGAAAGTGCTCTAATGTACACAGTGCCATCGTATATTAATGGAATGTCATTGCAATAAATAACTGTAGGCAAATTTGCTACACTGAGATCTAACTCTAAACTTAAATTTTATTCATAGCTATCTCCAATACCATCAGATAACTTATAAAAATATATAAAATAAAATTAGTCTTAATTTTATTTATTTTACATCTTCAGAAACTTTAAGTAAAAAGGATTGTTTTAAATCCTTTGCTTCTTTATCTTTTCCCCCAAAAATAAATATATAATGAGGATTTATTTGAATGGATGCTCCCAAATAAAAAGGTTCAATAGAACTTTGTGATGAAATATCAACTGCATCCCATTAATCGATTTCAATTGTATATATTTCTATTTTAGATGACAACTTTCTCTTTAAGTTTTTATCAAATATTTTTTAGTCAAATTCTATACCTAAATAATTTTTAAAATACAATTTGTTCTTAAAAATTAACTAGTTTATTTTAAAAAATTAATAATACTAATTACCGCCTAATTTGAAAATATATTTATCCCTAAATGATGCAACTGTGTGATGACTACTTTTATGCTTCAATAAATTTATAGGAAACATCCTTTTTTAAAATTCAACTTCTTTTTTTGATTATGTAGGGTCTCTCGCTTTGAATTATTTAATTATGATTTTATAATATTAAAAATTAATTAAAGTCATTTTATTTTTACTAGAAGTTAGTCTATGAGATTGCAGCTATATTTTATTTTAAAAATTACTATTTACCTCAAATATTATTTTCTCACAACTTCTTAATTATCCTTTTTGATAATTAAATCCTCCTATTATATATATACAGTTTTAAATAACACATAAGCCAAAATGTTTTCTAACCTCAGTTAATTTTAAATTTTGAATTTTTTCCAGTTTTGGATCTTAATCATTATCATCTACCTTGAATAAATATTGATGAATCATTATTTTTATTTTTAGTATATAAGCAAATTAAAAATTAAATTTATAAATAAAAATAAATATTTTTTACCTATATTCTATATATTTATTTATATTATTCATCATTATTTTAATCTATAAGTAAATCATAGCCTCCTATTATGTAAATATTACCATCTGGTCCTAATATTGATTTATGATCAGGATAAAAATTCATATTTTAATCCATTATAACTTCTCTAGAAAACCAAAATTATTTTTCTAAATCATAAATATGTAAATTCTTTGTCCCAGGCTTATTTAATAATTAATAAATTTTAAAATATTATGTAAATCATTAACAATTTCTTTTACCTCACAAAAAAAGTAAGAATTATGTATGTTACCGCCCCAAGATAAACTCTTTTAATTAGCTGTATTTATGAAATTTGTTAGATTATTATATATATTGTTATATTGCTAAAATATAAACTATTTCGATATTTAGGTATTTTAATTTGTAATTTGAGAAGGATTTTACAGTTTAATTTTTTAGATATTCATAATTTCTTAGATCTCATTTTATTCTTCTGGAACTATTATTAAATTGTCTAATTCCCTTTTTTAAAATGTTTATTCTTTTAATCAATAAGACTTTATAACGTAAAATTATATTACTTTTTAAAATTTCCCTAAAATCTTAATGCTACATCATCATCTATTTTCCCTTAGTATTTTATAGTTTTTCTTTGGTACATTAATTCTTCAAGTTTCTATCTTTACAAATCGGTTTATAATATCATATCTGAAACGAGAGTTTTTTTAATTATATCTAAACTTTCACAATCTTCTAGCATAGTATAAATGCCTTCCTTTTTTTTGGTTATTTCTTCGTATATTCTTAAAATTTTTTCTTTAATTGGTTTTTCAAAATTATCTTTTAATCTCAAAATAAAATCATCCATCTCCTTGTTAACATTCTCTTTAATTTCTTCAAGCTCTTTTATAATTATTTAAATGTTTGTTTCTGGATCTAAGTCTAAATTAACTTCATTATACGCCTTTTCTTCCAATAATTCTAACTATTCCTTAATATGATTTAATATTTATCTAACTTCAGACTATACCTCACTTATATCTTTAAATATTATTTTTGGCTCAGGTTCATCTATAAAATGATTTTAATTTTAATTAATTAAATAAATAAATTTATAATTATAAATAATTTTGTGAAAAATTATGACAAAACCTATAATTAATTTTTAATATAACCTTCCATTTATCTATCTTGGTGAAATTTTTTATGTTTTTAATAACATTCATCACAAAGGGGCTTAACTGAATGACATATTGGATGCAAACAAAATTATATTACTTATTTGTTATGGGTTGGACATACTGCACTTGGGTCGTTATACATTTTAAACTTTATATATATTTTATATTATTTATTATTTTAAATATTAATTTTTTTTTAGAATGTCAACGATAATAATAGTACTAAAATTTATGTAAAATGAATAAAATAAAATTTAAAACAATAATGAATATAAATTATTTATCATAATATGGTAAATAAAAACATTTAATTTATTAAAAAAGTAGTGAAGATCATAAAACATAAATAAAATTAAAGTATACTTTAGATTTAATTAGATTATCGAAAAATGTTATTATCGTATTTTTATGCACAATTTATAATTGGAAAAATTATATATTTTTAAAATCTATAATATTATTATATAACAATCTTATAATAATATAATAAAATGAAATATAGTTCTAAAAATTCTATAATAAAATAGTAAAAATAATAAAATCAATAAAGAAAATTAAAAAGAAATAATAAATAATGTAATTTTTTAGAATTTGTGATTAAAACTAAGATTAAAATATGTATTTAACATAGCAAAACACAAAATCAAAATAGTAATTATATAAAGAGCATTCCTAAATATATTTTAATGAAAAAAATATATAAGACCATCATCATTTATCTTAGAATATGTAGAAAAATGGTTAATTCCCTATAAATTATGATTAGAAAAATTTTTAAATACTTATAAATAAATTAAATAAAACTGATAGAAAACATGAAATCATACAACACTCCCGAGCGAAAAATGGCTAAAAATAATAGTACATTGAAGAATTAAAAGATAAGTTAAAGATAAATAATTTTCAAGGTTAAAGTGAAGGGAATTTTAAATATAATCCAAAAAAATTCGGAAATAGTACATATTAAAAATTTCCAATGAAATAAAATGACTAGTATTAAGATGTAAGAGAATTGTTCCATGTGATAGATAAAAAAATCTTTAATTAACAATAAAGGTAGAAAAAAATAAAATAAAATTAATAGACTCAAGGTAATTTTTATAATTCGTAATTCGAATAAAAAATTTATAAACCGAATAAATTTCAAGTGAAAAATTTAAGTTTATTAAAGAAAAAATAAAATAAATAAATTAATTAAGATAATATTTAGTAACAACACTAGAATTTTAATACAAATGGATTTTAATCTACTCCATAAAGGTTTAATTTTAGTATAAATAGAAAAGTTAATTAGAATTATTAATAAAGTACAAAATCTATACATCCTATTAACTTTGAAAGCCATGTTTTTAACATTACTAATCAAAATTATTATAGTCAATGCCCAAGTTAATTATAAAGTACTAGAGGTACTAATAAATGTTAATCTCGAGAAAACCTAAGTTCTAATAAATAGAAGTTGAATTTTAGAATATTAAATGGACAATATGATTCATCCTTAAAACCAAAATTTTAGTAAAAATAAAACGAATTTTAAAAAAAATACAGTTACTTTGCTGAAAAAAATGATATGTAAAACTCATTAAACCAAGATTATAATTTTTTAAAACAAAAGAATGATGATGCATTTATTAATAGTCTTGAAATTTCTCAAATATAGGATTTTAATATTGTTGACTAGGATTATTGCCCAAATTTAAATCAAAATGATTAAAAATAGATTGAAATATCACCTGAATAAATTGGAATTAATATAATAGAATAAAAAAAAAAAAAAAATCCTAAAATTAAGAATATTTTTCATTCAATAATTTTTATATGATTAAAAATAAATAATAATAATAAAAGTTCAATTATTTTAATAGAAATAAATTAAAGGATAACTAAAACGAAAGAAAAACTTTCTTTGAAACTAACATATTATCTGATACTTTATTAATTTGAATAAAGGTTTTAAAATATTTATAATAATAATGTAAAATAAATTATCTATAATTATTATTTTTGCCAAATATAAAAAAATAATTAAATTTAGAAATATTGTAATTATCTCGTTTTATTTTAATTAATTTAATAATTTATTTGAGGTCTTTATAAGACTATTAATTTTAAGAATTTCTTCTTACTTGTAATTTTTGAAAAAAAAAAAATTAATAATATATTTTTGAAATAATTTCTATAAAACCAAATTAAAAAATAAATATAAATATATTGGAGAATAAATATGATCTCCCGATAATTCTTCAGAAATTCATAAAAAATGGGACAATCCTTCAATACATTTAATAAATCCTTTTAGTAGTTTTCTAAATCATATTAATAACAAATGTATTAATTAAAATTATTTATTTAAATATCATATTTATTTTGATGTTCAATTTTTATTATAAAAATTTTTCACAATTAAGTCAAGTTTAATTTCGAAACATTTATAATTATACTAAATATTTTAGTAATTTATTTTAAAAAAATAGCTTTAGAGCATAATAAATGAATATAATTGAGAATACAAGCGGCTTGATGGCTTTGGGAGATTTAAGTTCTCTTAATTTAATTTAACCTGAATTACTTAGTTTATTAGAAGAAGAAGACGGTAAAATATTAATAAAAATATATAAATTTATAATTAAAATTAATTTTTATTTAAAATTTTGTTAAATTTGTAAATAACAAATTAATATAAATGCTAATTTTTTTTGTGCCTATTATATTACATAAATATGAATTGTTTTTAATATATTTTATTTGTTATATAGATGACGGTACATGATAAAGCATGATTATTTAAATAATTTTAACTTTATTATATTTTATAAATATTTATTAACATATAGAATACATTAATTCATTTATAAATTATTTAATATATTCATATATATAGTGTACAGATTTATAAATAAAATTGTTTATTTTCAATAAATATAATTATTTTTTTTACTTTAAATAAAGGTGATTCTGTACCAAGGAAAAAAAAGACGTGAAAGAATTTATTTTTTTAAATTACTTTTTATTTTATATTAATATATTATATATTTATAAAACAAATAACTTTATAAGTTATTATTTTTATATCATATATATATATAAACTAAAAAGGAACTTTCATAAAATTTAGTTCTATAAAAATATACAAGTACTACTATTTTATCATTAAATTTAATCATTTATTTAAAAATTATCATTCAAAATTCCACTTATAAAAAGTTATAAAGCAGAATTCGATTTATTTATAAAATAAAATTATGTAAAAGGAGTTATATAAAGAGTTTTCCCTGGAATTATTTCTAATTCTATTTCATTATCCCCATCATCATTATTATTAAAATAAATCATTTTCCCCTATATTTATTTAATTTAGAATTTATATTTTATAAAAATAATAAAATCATATTTGGTAAATACTTCATTTTGATAAGGTAAAACTACCAGCGGCCCTTCAGATTTAAAAATTTACGACTTTTAATTTATGTCCTCTAAAATAAGATAATTTACTTTGAATTCCTCATATTCGGAATAATATTATAAAACCGTGCTTTCAAGATTTCTTAAGCCTGATATTAATTTTCCTTTTTGTATTTTTGTATCCTCTAAGCTAAAGGTTAGCATCTATAAATAAAATTTTTAAATTAAATACATTATTAAATTTATTGGTATTAAATATTATTACATCCATTATAGTTTATCGATCTTTAAATTTAGGAGTTAAGCCTAGTCTAACTACATTATCGCCACTGGCCATACCTATTATATTAATTTTTTTAATTTTTTTACAAATTTTATTGAAATTCACTATAATATATATAATAAATTTATAAATATAATATACATTCTAAGCATTCTCCTTATACATAAGCATGAGGTTGATTTTCATCTAATATTAAACTTTCTCCTTTTTCTAATACTGTATAATTTAAAAATAAGCTTACTAAAATGCCAGCATCATTTGGATACCATTAATTTAACCTCTATATTAAATTTTCTCTGATTGATAAAATTTTATTATTTTCTAATTTTGTGTCAATTTTTTTCTAAATTTTTTCAATAACTTTATCTATAGACTTTTATTCCTAGTTTATTAGGTTTTATATCATTTTTTTTAAAATTAATTATTATTATTTCTATTTTTTTTCAATTATGAATTCATGATAACATTACTTTCCTAAAATGTCTATGACTTCTGGAAATTGCTCGATATTTCTGAATAAAAATTATTTTTTTTAAATTAACGTATTGTTTAGAAATTTAAATAATTTTTATTTTATTTAGAATTATCAAAATTTTATAATGAATATTTAAATTACTTTATTATATTTTTTGCAGTACAAAATCTGTTCAAAGCCTCAAACTTACCTAAGGCTATAATCATTTCCGGTTTATAATTATCATCTTTATAATGTTCTGGGTCCTCTTTAAATAATTTTTTTGCCCAATCTTTGCTAGGATGGGCTTATATTGAAAGAGCTTTGTTTACTGATAAAATCTTTTAGTAAATCATTTTAGTACCATTAAAAATTTATAATATTTAATAATACTAAATATTTTATATTTTTACTTTTGTGAGAAACGGGAGTCCTTTTTTGTGGTCATATTAATTAATTACGTGTTTTCCTAGATAAAATTCTATATCCTATTAAATTAATTCACCTAGTTCCTAAAATTATAAGGAATTCAAATAAAGTTAAAAATATAAATTTTTTAATTATTTACAATTTTTTCTAAGTTATTTTTTGGATTTACTACATAACAAGGTTTATTTTAATGTGTGCCTAACCATAATTCTGCGTACGGTTTATTCACATCTAAAACTTAATTATTGTCCTAATTTTAGAACATATTGTATACAAGGGATTCCTTCCCAATTTTTCCCCATTCATAATTTTAAACTCCATACTAAAAATAAAAGCATTTTAATTTTTTTTCTGATTTCATTTTGTCTGGTTATTAATTTTACTATATTTGCGTTCTCTTTATTTGTCAGTTAAAATAAACAATTTTTTTTTTTAAATTTATTTTCTTTTTAAATAATAATATTAAATTTTTTATTTATTTATTTAACTAAAAATTTAATAAGTGACACAAAAATTATATATAATTTAAATAATATTGAGTTAATCATGTTTAATTTCAACAAATTTCTAAATAAATCATAGTATATAGTTGTTTATAAATACTTTTTAATGCATTTTATTTTTATATAAGGTAAAGATATATTTAATAAAAAAGATACTAAAAAAAATAATATTATTAGAAGATAATTATATTAATAAAGTTGCTACCAAAAGCCTGGTTTTTAATGATTTTTAAGATTCATACTTAAATATAATCATGAAATCATTATAAATTGTAGTTTGTTATCCAATTTAATAAAACCTAGGTCTTTTGTTAATAGCTATCATTTTAGTAAATTAAATATATTATATTTTATTTTTTATATTATAAATTATTTATAGAAAAAATTCAAAAATTTAGTTATTCACTAAATGCTGAAGCCTATATAAAGGGTGATTAAATTGATGAAATATTATTGAAATTACAAGAAGAACCACTTCCAATTCTATGTCGGCTCATCATATTAAATTGGTTATTGCTATTTCTTTTTCTGTTTATATACATATATTCTTGTTCATCCACTCTTAAATCAAGAGTTTCTTTTCTATCATTGGATCTCAAAATCGGTGATTTATAAGTTTGATCCAAGTTATTTTGACTGTTATTATTCGCATTAGGGTTTTTATTATTGCTTAAATTGTTAGATAAAGTCACTTCTTGAAGATTTAATTCTTTTCTTTTACCTACTTTATGTTTATAATCCCTATTTTAATTTATTGGAGTGGTAAATTCAACGCTTTTTCGAGTCATAATCTATCTGTTTTTTTATTTAACTGAAAGACTACTTTAATTAGAAGTTTTTTACTAATTTTTTTATAAGCTACTTTTTTTAATTAATTATTATGGCTACTAAAGTTAGGGATATTAACTTCCGTTTAATTATATCGAAATATTTTATTCCAATTGCTATTATGGAGATTAAGTTGAGTTAAATTTATCTTATTTAAAATATTATCTAGATGGATAGTAATTAACCTAAGAATCTCTAATTTGTAATTTTGTGGTTTGATTATCTTCATCTCTAATTGTTGTTGTATGTTCTTAAGTTTCATCATTCAAATTAACTTTAATTAATATTTATTTTTCATTATTTAAAATTGTACTATCATTTTGAGCAGTTTTATTGCTAAATATTTTATTTAGAATTAGGTTATTTTCTAGAATATTGTGTTTAGAATTATTATTTCGTTTTAAAGGAGATTCACTTTAAGACGTATCTGTTTTATGAAATTTATTTGCGTATTATAAAGAATCCCTTTAACCATATTTTCTAAATAAATTACCCGATAATCCTCTTCTTGCCTTATTATTTACTGATAAAAATTTTAATATAATTTCATACTGATTAAAAAGAAAAAAGTAGTTTAAAATAGAATAATTTACTTTTTTCTTGAGTGTATGAATTTTAATATTGGTTAAAAGATTAGTTTTTATATTTGGCTCTTTCTTCTTTTATTTTTTACATATGTTACTGGTATTCTTAAAAAACCTACGAAGTTTCTATAGATATAAAATTCATTAAAATTCGTTTGTTAATGATAAATTATTATTTTAAAATAAATATGAGACATTCCCATTATTAATTATAAAATAGTTTAATTAATAAATTAATTTTACATTGTTATTTTAATTCTTCTTAAGCGTCACCCGTTTCTTTATTTTCTATTCTTCTATTTTCATCTCTGCTAGATGAATTTTTTTTTTCTAGTTGTAGTAACTTTCCTTCTGAATGAATAGGCTTAGGTTAAATTTAGAAATCTTATTTGCTCGTATGATTTAATGAAAAATGTTTTTTATTTTATTAATTTTCTCTGTATTTCTTTCTAAATAATATGTTGTCAGATGAAAAAACTTTATCTCCCTACCTATCAACTCCTGTATCTTGGTTATTAATTTTATTTTAAGAATACGTATCAAAATATGACTTCGGATATTTTTGCTTACCGTTTTTACTCGCAGAACAGCCCATATTTCAATAGTATTATAAAAATAAAGATGTTTTTTTATTTTTATTTCTTTTATTCTATTTTATTATATATGCTTTTAAATGCTTTAGATTACGTAAAATAAAAATTAATTCCTTTGTTTTATTTTAAGAGAAATGACATAAATTCAAATTTTGTGGATAATTTTATGCTGAATAATTCAATTTCTAAAATATTACATTTTATCTCACTTTTTTTGGTAGAAAATACTGAGTTAACCTTTTCTATTCCAAACTGCTTCTCATGTATATTTTATAAATTATATTGAAATTAAAATATCTTAAAATTATTTAAAATTAGTAAATATTTAGACTTCCATATAATAGTATAATTTGAAACTTTATATTTTTAATTTTATATAAATAAAAACTATTTAATTTTTAAATAATCTATTTTTTTAAAAATTTTCGTTGCTAAAATTGCAGTTAATTTATAATGGGATAGCCGGAATTCCATTTTTTTTGCCAAGTTTTTAAAATTTTATTACTAACAATATATGTTAATTATTTGTGCTAATCGATTCTTTTTTATTACTTACCTTAAGAATTTATTATCTAAATTAAGTATAATTAATATTTATAAAAAAAAAATAAAAATAAAAATAAAAAAATGGTAAATTAACTAAATAACCTTATTTAAAAATTTAAAACAAATTTAAGCAAAAAAGAACTTTCATAAAGCGACATTATCTTTTTGGGAAAAGTTGGATTAGTTGGCTATGCAAGTTTGATAAGTTTTTAGATATTATATAATTTAACAAAACAACATTATAAAAATAAATATTGGTAGTAAAAAATCTAACAATATAATGAAAAAAGAGAAAAACAATTAGAAGAAACTTTGTAAAAAGTATTAAAATATGGTAAAAACTAATTTATAACTACATTTACTTCATAAAAAGAAAATATATGAAAAAAAACTAAATAAAATTTTAACTTTTAAACGTATATTTTAGAACTTAATTTAAGTGAACAGACAATTAGCACAATTTTAGAGTCTCCTTTGCCTGTAATAAAAAAAATGCTAGAAAATAAGGAAATTTCAAGTGTTTAGTTACTACATTTATATATGAAAAGAGCTCTTACCATTGGTAGGGAACTACACGGTATTACAGTTGAAAATTATAATGAGGCTCTGTAAATTGCAAAAAATTGTGATCAAATGAGAGAAACTTAGCCAGAAAATTGTAAAGGAGAGCTATTTGGGATAGTCATATCCGTCAAAGACTGTCTAATTTAAAAAGGCCATATTTCTGTAAAATATTACTAATTCTGAAAAATATATCTGTTATTAAAATTTAAAATTAACATTTTAAAATTATATAAAAGACATTAGGATGCGCTTCAAGGCTTTCTAGAATACCCGAAGAAAATGATGGTTTAATTCTTAATTTAGTAAAATAATCAGGAGCTATCCCCTTTATAAGGAGTATTTTTATTTTTTGGAAATATTTTTTAGTTTCCTTTAATTTTATTTTATTTATAAAAATTAAAAAGCAAATGTCCCTTAGCTGTTGTTGAATTATGAAACACATAATAATATTTTTGGTACAGCTCAAAATCCTTGGAAAAGAGATAGAGTTTCCGGAGGTAGTTCAGGTGGAGAGGTACATTTTATATAAAATAACTAAATAATTTAATAAATAAAATATAGTATAAATAAAATTGTTTAGTCGACCATCGTTGCTTCCAGGTGTAGTCCTATCGGTATTGGTACAGATATTGGTGGCTCAGTAAGAATACCTTCAGCCTTTTGCGGTCTAGTTGGGTATAATAATTATTTTTTTATACAAAATTTAGGTATTAAACTATATTATAAATTATATTACAGATTCAAGCCTGGATAACACAGATTATCCTCTAAAGGTAATACTGCAAGAAGTGTATAATATTTAGGAGACTCTCCTATTAAAACTTGCATTGGTCCAATGGTAAAATATGTAGACGATGCTGTATGTTATATGTAGACAGTTTTAAATAGTGAGTATTATAATAATATTCCATTATCTTAAAAAGATCTAAGACCGGTAATTCCTTGGGATTAATAAAAATTTGATGATAATAAGAAAAAAAGAATAGGTTATTTTAAGACTAGTCAATTTAGTCAAACGGCTTCATGCGTACAGAGAGGAAGTAAGTATATATTTTTTATCCACTTAATTTAGCTTTAACTATATTTTAAAATTATAAAGTTGATATCGCAGTTGATGCTTTAAAAAAACAAGGCCATTAGCTAGTAGAAATAGAATTTTTAGATATAGAAAAAATAAGAGATATTTATGTATAAATTGTTTTTTCTGATGGCTTTTAAGAATTAAGAGAAACTGCAAAAGGAGAAGACTTATTACCAATGTATAAAAAAATTGAATTTATGTATTAAATTCCTAGATTTATAAAAAAGATATTTTCAGGAATTGCAAAATTATTGGGCTAAAAGCAACTTTCTAAAATGATATAGATAAATTATGTCAAAGATTCTTATGACCTAAAATTATTATATGGAAAAGCAGCTTAATTAAATTAATAAATTATTTAATTATATGAAAAATATGATATTTAAGCAATTGTTTCTCCGGCATTTGGAATTTGCGGTAAATTTATTAAATTATTTACAAATTATTAAAATTATTTATTATTAATATTATTATATTATCTAGCTCCTAAGCATGGCTCCAGTTTGTTTATTACAACTCCTGTGTTTTACAGTAGTATTTGGAATATTGCTTCTTTTCCAGCGGTAACCAACTAAATAATTAAATAAATAACTAAAAACTATTTACTTTTTATTTGTGAATAATTTAAATTTTTATTAAAATTTTAAAGGGAGTAGTACCTGTCGGCGTGGTGTAAGAACAGGAATAAAATTATGATAATGCAGATTTAACTTCAATTGAAAATTAAAAAATAGCAGAAGTATAAAATAACAAAAAAATATATTTTTATAATTAACTCTTTTTTAATTTAATTAATTTTGAAATAGAATATGGCTGATTCAAAAGGCTTACCTTTATCGGCTTAAGTTGTAACGTTACCCTTCCATGAAGAGACGTGCTTAAGATTAATGAAAGATATAGAAGAAATAGTTTAATTCAATAATAATTATAAAATATAGGAACCTTTTATAATGGGTCAATCTTAATATCACAAAGTTCAATGAAAAATTACTGATAAATATTATATATAAATTATAAATTATTGACATGAATAATATATATGTTTCAAATGTTTATTTCATTTATATTAAATTAGAACGTGTCCAAATTTTTTAAATTAAGCAAAACAATGCTTTGACTTTGAGAAAATTATGGAATGGCAATTATTCTACAAAACCTTTCGCTTTTTTCATCATATATAATTTTTGTACCAAATTTTTAACAGTTTCCAACAAAGTAAACATGTGGTATTTATTCTAAAACAAAAACATCTTTTTCTTTTGTAAACGGGTAACAACTAAGCAAAATAATGTTTTTTAAAGAATAAATATTAAAAAAATATATTTATCAAAAAAATGTTAATATTTACTTTAAAGAATCAGGTGCTGTAGGGGCTAAATGACCCCAAAGTATGTTATTTTCTATAATTTATAAATCATCACCATCTCTACCCAGATTAGAGTATTGTTTCAAATCTTATATATTTTATCCTTTTTTAAAAAATTAAGTTTATTCTCTTTTAAAAATTATACAGTTATAATTTTTATTTACCTCCTGTACCTATCATTTAAACGTCATTGCATTCGATATGACATGGATTTGATAAACTATTTAATCCTGCGTATTTATAAGATTTTGGGAAATAGCATTTATTTAGTTATTCTTTTAAAAAAGTAAAAATTTTAGTAAATAAGTAATTTTTAATTAATAAAATTACATTATGGATATAATTAATTTGATGGATCATTAGGACCTGGCATTATATCGATAGGAATATATTCCAGTAATTCGGCAAGTTATGAATCCAAGTAATTCATCGTATTACTTATATGCTAATAAAGTTTAGTATATTCTTCATCTATTTTATAAGCCCCCTCCGTAACTTCCTCTAGATTTTCGGGCTCTTTAATTAAATTTCCAGTTATAACAAGCTTTTGAATTCTTTTCGAAAACTTTATATTAAAATATTTAACTTTAATTTAAATTTTATAAAAATAAAAAACATTTGATTTTACCTCAGTTAATTTAGGGTTTAAATCATTTCCAAATAAAAAGTTTTTGAGCATTAAAAAGGGAAAAAATTGGTTGGTCTCGCAAAAATTGATACCAGAAACAAATGCCACAAACTAATCTTCTGATTAAGGATTTATATATTAGTCTATTGTTTTAAAATTATTATTTTTATTTTTGAAAATAGGTCTTTCAATTTAAAATTTATCATTATTTTAATCATTTAATCCTTTAAATATCATTTAATAAACCAAAAATTTTCCACTTTCTTCGTTTTATTACCCAACTAGAGCACAAACAATTCCTGATAATAATTATGAAAAAATTATAAATATTTATTTAAATAATTTTTTACCTGTCAACAAATTTTATTCATTTACTAACTATTAGTTATTTTGTAAATCATAATAGAAAGAATTCTGATCAAATTCTAATTTAATTTTCCCTGAGCTATCTTCTAAGTATAAATAATCGCTTGGATCACAATAATTAATGCCTTTTTACTACACTATTATTAATAATTTTTATTTAAAAATTTATATTAATAGATCTATATAATTATAATTAGGTTAATTTATTTACCACTATCATATTATTCTACAAATTGAGGTTTCAATTTCATGATTTTTGATAAAGTACCTATTGCAATTACGTTTTACCCAGGTTCTATGGAAACTATATTTGGAGCAATAAATTTTTATTTATCCTCTAAAAACCTTTCCCTTAAAATTAGCCCCAGTTATTCTTATCGTAAGAAGTATATATGTGAATATTAAACATGGAATGCTTTTTTTTTTGGTAAAGAAAAAGTATGATATACCTTTTCATTTATATTTGTTTTCCGTTATTTAACTTAAACCTTTTCTTTCTCTTAAAATTTAAATATAATATTTTTAATGTTTTATTTGGATGCCTTTTAAACTTCAATTTCCATTTTTTATTTTTTTATAAATTTTTATTAAATTTTATATTCTGCCTAAATATTTACTAATACTAAATTAAAATAGAAAATTAATAGATTTAAAAATACCGCGAATTAATTTAAATAGTATCATAAAATAATAATGATTAAAACATATAAACTTCTATTAATTTTTAATTTGGTATAATTTTAAATTCTTTAAAAATATTAAGAACGAATAAATCATAATTTATAAGAGAAATTTAATATTTTAATACAATGTAATCATAATCTAACAATTATTTATTATTTAATTTGTTTACTTTTTAGTTATAAAGTATATTCTTTATTATTATTGATATATTAACTAAATTTTATGTTGTCTTAAATTTTAATAAATATTATACTTAATACCTATAATGATATAATTAATCCAGTACATAAAATAATGGTTTAAAAGAAAAATATATTTTTATTTTAATTAAATTCATTTTTATTACTATTATTTAAAAACTTATTTTTGAAAGCAAGTTTAACATATTTGATTTCCTTATTATTTTATAAGTGGATCTATCGGCAATTTTTTACAAATTTAACATTTACAAAGTCTACAATAACCAAATTTATTGATGTAACCTTCATAGCTTTAGCAATGTTTACATTATTTTTTATTATAATAGTAGGCTTTATTTTTAGAACCATATAATTAAGTATTTTGAGATAAATAATTTTTATAACATTACTAACTACAGTCAACTTGATGTTTTATATCTTATTAATTTTATTTAAAATAGTTAGAATCAATTGGAAATTAATTTTGATCTAAACTATTTATTTAGAAAAATTATTTATGATTTATACTCTTTTATTATTACTATTCCATAATTTAATTTTATTTATGCTGTAATTGTTGTGTTAAATTTATATTTTGTTAAATTATTTCTTATTATTATTCTTTTATTTTATTTAAAATACTTCGTTTAGCCACTTTTTACATAATTTTTTGATTAAAATTATTTATAGCCTAATTTTTTAAGTAAAATTTATTTATTTATAGAATTGATATAATAAGAAACAAAGATGATAGTATAGCAATTTAAAACCAGCATTTATTAATATTTTATTCAATATTTTATAATTAAATGATTATGTGTGTGTCAAGTTAGTTATTAAGATTATTTATTTCGCGTAATCCTAAATAATATTCATTTAGATTTTAATCCAAATAGTTATCATCACTATTAAGTTTATTATTTTTACTTGTGTATTATTATATCATATTTTGCAATTAGTGATTATTTAATTTCTTTTCCAACCTATCTTTTTGTTTAAACTAATTTATAATTAATCTAACTTAAGAAAACATTAAAGATATAAGCAGAATTGCTAGTAAAAAATAAAGCAGTTTTGTTTTTTAAAGTATGAATATTTTTTTCTTTTTATTTACTTTTTTTTATTTTTAATAAACTTTTTCGTTATATTGCCCTTTTTAACATATTTCATCTTTTATTTCATTACCTAAATTTTATTTATGTTCGATTTTTGAATCTATCACCAATTCTTATATTTAAGAATATTCCATCTATTCCATTGAATAATTATTTTTATTATTTAGAAATTTTTTATTTTTTTTATTTTAAAAGATTGAAATTAAATCACAATAATTGCCAATTGCGGTAAGAATAATAAAATTTATTGCTCATTTTAAAATCAAAATCATATAATTCAATTTTTTGGAAAAATTAGAATATTTTAATTTTATATGTGAAATTGATTTATTAAATAATATAAGTAAAATTAATAAATAAATTTATAAACTATTAATAATTTGAACTATATTTTAATATAAAACAAGCTCACTATTAAAATTGTTTTAATTTCATTTATTTATGCTAAAAATTTTCATTATTTTACAATTATTAAGCTATTTAATTATTGAATAAGTTAATTATAACCAAATATATGCCTTAAATATGCATAGGTTAAAGAGTGATAAAAAATAACATTTTTGTAAGTTGATGATTTTTACTTAATTTTAAGATATAAGAATTTTTAATTTCCAGATGCTATTCTCAATATTTTTTTTTATTCATATTTCAATTTATTCATCTACTAAATTTTATCATTATATAGTTTATATAAAAACTAATCCGAAAATTACATAGGTTAATATTTGATAAATTTAATATTTTATTTGATATTTATATTGTATAATTTTAATCAAGCTATTCATTTTATGGATTAATATTCATTTAAACTAAATTGATTAAATTAAAAAGCTTTAAGTAGATAATTTATTTGGAATCTAAACTAAAAAAATATATCAAAAATTAAAAATTCAATATATATATAATAAAATTATTTAACAAAAAAATAATTAATAAAAAATTTATTTTTTTATTTTTCATTTTTTGTAATTTTTATTTAGTTCCACCCAATTAATAGTAAACTCAAATTGTTAATATTAAGATTAAATTATCAGAAAATTGCAACTCTTAATACATTATTTAATTAAAAATTATTTTATTTATAGATTTTTATTTTTAGAACTTATTTTAAATAAATAAAATATATAATAATTGCTAATTCCAAAAATCTTAAGTTTATAATATTGTCAGTAAAAGATAAGATATATAATTTTCTAACATTTTTAGGCGCTTTTATAAATTTTATAGCAGCAAACAAAAATAATTAAAATTATAGGATTTAAAAGATTATAATTATTCTCACAAAATGTAAAAGAAATAATATTAAAATGTAAAAGAATATTTAATTATCTTTTTTTCTGATTTATCTAGATGTAGCTAGTTAAATATTACATTAAATAGGTTTTATCGGATAAATAGATATAGTGATAAAAAAAAAAAATATTAAAAATAAAAAAACATAAAAATAAAAAATTAAAAAGAATTATTCACATAAAATTTAAATTAAAATATGTAAAACGAGAAAAAGTACATTTTTAAAATACCTAAATTGAATAGGAAAGGGGCAGAACAAACTTTTATAGCTTTAATCGATAGCTCAGGGTCTATGGAAAATGCTTGGCTCAATGTTTCTTTTGTTTGGAACGAGTTTATTTCTACAATTCCCAATAAGTATTTAATAACTTTTAGTTCTAAGGCCAAAACTTATGAAGAATGTGATAAAATAGACGAAGATCTTAAAAAATATGGAGGGTATAGTACGAGAATAGACAAGGGGCTAGAAAATTTAGTTTTATTATTATAGGAATAAAACAAAGTTACATAAAATATAACTATATTATTTATATCTGATGGGTAAGATGATAGGGCAGAGGTTTTGGAAAGGATTTTAATAAATGTTAAAAAATATGTATCCTAACATAAAATAGTTTAAGATAAGAAAATTAACTTTATAACTGTAGGGATTGGTAAAAATTTTCCTACTTTTATTGCTATGAAATTAAGAGATATATTCCATAACGGAGATGTAAGAATACCCCCTGTTTATTTAATTAGTGATCCTACTTCTAGGAGCTAATTTGATGAAAATTTTGGAAAACTAAAAGATTATTTAAGACATGCTGGGTACGTTTAGATTTGTAAAAAAAATGATCCTTAAATTATCTTGTAATATCCTTGGTCAAAAGAAATTTTATAAGAAGTTTAAGAAAATTCTTATGTAATTTCATCCTAAAGAGAGATATATTTATAATATGAAGAAAAAAGTAGAAATTAATTAAATATTGAAAATGATAAGTAAAATATATAGATAAAAGAATTTAGCTTGAATTGTGAATAAGAATTTGACTTTTAAGACATCATTGATTTGCTTAAAATATGGGTTTAAAAATTACAAGTTATGGCTTTGAAAGCCACAGTCACAGAAGAAAGCGAATAAACTAAAGTACTCATAAAAAACCTTTAGATAAGTAAGTTTGACCCTTAATAGGTACAAAAAAAAAACAAAAAGTGTATAACTTTTTATGAAAGAATTGCTAAAAATAATGAAAAAAAACAAAAATAGGATTACCAAACTTTAATTTCAGAGCTAAATGTATTAATATTTTAATAATTTTTTAAACCTATTATTTAAATTATTTCAACATAAAAATTAATTAATATAATATTTATAATTATAACAGGGTTTGGCACTGTGCTCAAAATTAGAAAAATTAACAGAGTAGGAGGCTGCTAAGAGACTAGCCATAGGAACTTAAATAGGAAAGTACCACGACAAAGCCATGAAAATGAGAGGAATTACTGCAAAAGACTATTAATAGGCTAAAGAAATGTTTATTGAAACTTTTAAAAATAATATTTTGAGCGAAGAAACTGACTAAGAAGGATCAGTTATCACTCTTGAAACTCAAAAAGAAATTTTTTTAACTCCTGGGTTTATACAAGGCTTAAAAATGTGTCCCAATCAATATGAATTAGTGTAGTCCTTAAATTTAGTAGGAAATGGAGTTTTAATTTCCAGAAATAATGCTAGTATGATTGATCCTTATAAAATAGAAATTATAGAAATGGCTAGACATCATAAAGTTGTAGATTTAATCTCTATATAAGGTATTTATTTAAATTACCTTAAAAAATTTGGATATTTTTTGTAGCAATAATATAAAATTAAAAACTAATTAATTTTAATTAATTTAAAATTAATAGAATCATATGATAAAGTATAAAGATTTAAAATTGGAGATGGTGAGTACGAAACTATAAACTCAGTTATTCCTTTGTTCGGGAAAAAAGATAAAGATTTACAACCTTTTATAACAAGCAAATTATTTTCTATGCTAATGACATTTAATGTTATGGGAAACATAGATACTTGTTATACTAATGCTTATTTGGCAATGTTATCAAATGTTTTGGTCTATTTGATTTCAAATAAATAATCTAGCTGGAGAGATGAGATATTAGATTAAGTATATACTACATTTTAAATAACTTATGAAAATTCAAACTCTTATAAAAATATGAGTAAAATTATGTTAGAGAACCCTAAATAATCAGTAGTCACCGAACACCCCTCTCTAGATTCAAAATGTGAAGATCTATCTAAAGCAATATTGTTTTTGTTTTTTATGATAAGAAAAGGTAAAATAATTATTTAGTAAATTTACGATTTATATTTATAAAATTATCTTAATAGGGGACATAAAATAAAATGATTAAGTTAATAGTATATTAGAGTCAATTTATTCAGAAATTTATGCAAGAGAATGTGATTAAAATGCTTAAATAAGTGATTTCTTTGAATTTCCAAATTAATTTGATTTAAAAAACTTGATCAATTCAAGTATATTTTCAGATTTTTTGTAAAAGGAATTTTCATAATTATAAAGTTAATCAGAAAATATTAATTTATAATAAGCCATTAACAAGTTATATAGGAAGGCAAAATATGAATTTAATGATAAATTCTAGCTTGAAATATAGTTTAAGAAAGAAAAGATATCCATTAAATCCAAAAAATTTTAATTTGAAAACTTGAAAAAAATCAATAATTTTTTTTTAAGTGAATTGACTGGTTGTAAAGTAGACGAATAAAATTTACTTTCAGAACAAAATATTGTTTAATACATCTATAATGCTAAAAAATACCCAAATTCCTTCAAAAGAAGTTAATAAACGAATATATCTTATGATAACATTAAACATGACTTAGTAACCCTTGAGGAAATTAAGCTTATGAAATAGTCTCCATATTTTAATAAAATATTACAAGAGTTGACTTAAGGCATTCAAAATAAAAAAAGAAGAAGGTTAGATGAATTATAAACTATTTGGTTTGAAAGGTTTTTAGTAAACTTAGAAGACAATATGAGATATTTTATATAAATAGAAAATGTGAAAGTAGTTTGAATTCTATCATATTTTTAATCTATAAATCTATAAATTATTAATATTTTATTTTTAATATTTTAAATATATAGTATATTAAATTTATTAATCTATCTTGATTTTATATAAAATTTAATAACCTTTAGATTTTTTTCTTATTATATACTTGTACCAATATTTTGACTTAACATATTTTTTTATATTTTTTATAATTTTATAGACAAATGTTAATATATATAGTAAAATTTTTTTAAAAAATTAATATATATTCATAGTAAAATAGAAAGAATTTTTATTTATCGATTATTAATTCAGTTTTCATTTTAGCAATAAACTAAATCCAATTTTACTTTTATTTTATTCTTTGTTATTTTCTGAAAATATTTTTATGCTTATTAAACATCTCCCATTTCCATTGCTTATTAAAATTATCTTAATAATTAATGAGAGTCTATTTGATCGTCAAATGAATCCATGTTTTTATATAATTTTTTTTTTATATTCTGAATATTTTGTTTATTATTTATAAAATATTTTTATTTGCTGATTATTTGAGTTAATGAATGAATATTTAATAAATTATATCAGAAAATATCATATTTAAGAACTAATAATAATATTAGGATATCATTAATTAAGGTATAATTTTTATTTAATACCTATTATCACAATATTTAAAAATAAAAATAAACAAACATTGCTATTAAAAATATTGAATATATATAGCATTATACAATATATATTTTATAGAATTATAGAATTGTTATTATAGACTTCATTTTATTTTATTTTTATAATTTTTAAAATATTTGATTGAGTTTTTATATAGTAACGTTTATAGTATTAAATTATATTGTTTTTATTTTAAAGTAAATTAAAATAAAGTATATTGTAATATTTTATTATATATCCTCATTTTATTTAATTAATTGAATTTAATTCTATTATTTTTAAAGAATTTATTAAAGAAATAGTTTATATATAAGAAAATATTAAT